>NQII01009393.1:0-34350 GCA_002778355.1 Clitarchus hookeri | reverse complement strand
GTAAATTCCACAATCAAAGTCTCGCTATACAGTAACACTCTCTGCCCATAGCCGGCACTAGGATCTAGATATCCATAGCCTACGGTAACCGATCTACCTTCGCGGTGTAATGTGGAATATTGACGACCAAGCGGTATCAGGATATTCTCACTATTGCTTCCTTTCTGACTGGGATTCTAAGTGCGATATTCCAGCAGGATAACTACCGGCCGCACATGCGACGTATCGCCCAGGACGGCCTCCGTTAAGCCCTTACACTACCATGGCTTACCCGCTCCACTGGCATGTCTCCAATCGAACATGAGTGAGACCAGTAGCCGCCTAAAATCAGTATCCGTTATTTGAACACTACTTCCAAAACTTGTGGCTCCGTATGCATCAAGAAATCAGGATTCTGCTTGACTCCATTGTATTCCATGTTGCTTCATGTATCACAGTGCGAGGGCGTGTGACTCACTAGTGAGGAAGCTTAGACAGAGTATAACAGATCCATATGTCTCTGTTCTGCTGCTCAGTCCTTCTTACCTAATGCATTACGCATTTTTATTACTATCTCTGTAAAATACCATCCACAGCATCATTTAGCATGTGATATGTCAATTGTCTGGTAGTGTTTAAACTGATTGGTTCATATATATATTGTCTAACTTGAAAAGTGTTTGTCCTCTTTTGTTAAAAAAAAAACTTTTTATACTAGATTTTTTTATACTGACATAGTTAACACTAAAATGTCTATGTTTCTGATATACATGATGTGGTTTTGACTTATCAAATAGTGATTTGCCTTATCATGTCGTTGGTAAGTTAACTCAACTGCTTTATTTTGTGAGCTTTTGATTATTTAGTTTTGCATTGGTTTTTGTGTGAGAAATAACAAGTTTGTGCTGATATGTGCAGGACATGAAGGAAAAAATTAATAACTTAAACTGAAAATGTAATAAACGAAATATTTCATGGTTCAATAGACTGGAATGCAAAAATTCTAGAGAATTATTTGTACTGCAGACAAAATATTATCTCATTGCAGTAAAACAAGGAATTATTTTATAAGTCTAAAAAAGTCTTCGAATTATGAACTTTGGATGTTACATTACATTTCATGTTAGTAAATCTTTTAGGTCTCTAAGAATTAATTACCCATTCATTTTCCATTACACTTGTGTCTACATCAGTGAATAAACTCATTAAATGGTATAAGCTATTAAGAAAATTAAATCAGGGAATTTGTTTATATTATATACCGCAAATAGCAGTGCTTCAAAGAAGTTGCAAATTACGTAGATAACTCTTGCTGCGTATGCATAGCAAATTTAAAAAAATTCACAATTTGGCTACTAGGAAATTCTTTTTGATGTCTATGACGTCAAACGTTATAAGCCTCGCAAATATAAAATAACAAAATACTATTAGTAATTTAATTACAATTCCATTAATAATTATTAAAATATTGAGTTATTCCAAATTATTTGTCACTTCACATAGTCAAACTGAAGCGTTTACGAAAGGTTAGGTTTTAGTAGTAGGGTATGTTGGGTAAGAGTCAGCAAGGGGCAAGTGTCCTTCGACGTCGTAGTTCTCGCAGTCACTGTTGGATGGCACCAACATTCATATCATGAATTTAAGGAATGCTTGCGACGCACTGGACGGGATGGTTGCCCACTGCCGTCTTTAATGGGAGTGCGGTCTCAACTGTTTTTTTGGAGTGACGTTTGATATATTTTTTTGTGTTAAAGAAGTGCCTGCAGAAATGAAACGAAATGATGATTTGTAATAATCTGTACATTTGGTAACATATATGTCTTATGCTAGTATTCATATGTAGGTGTAACTTTAATCATGCAACTGTGAAACGTAGTTGGTAAATTATATTTTTCCGTTTAGCTGCGGCGAGTTTCCTGGGGAAAGAGTCTGCACAAACGATTATTCAGACTCTTGCCCCACAATACCAAAAATTATTATAACCTTTTGAACATTTTCTTAGTATGCACCGAGCTTATACAATTTAATTGTTTGACAAAAACAAAAATAAGATGCATGTCATATTATTAGTAAAATTAAATACCGTGGTTTATATAAGGAAACAAATAAGTTGGTTAAATCTAAATGATCAACCTAGAAGCAGTCTGTTTGCAACAGTTTGATACCTCCCAATGCTGAAGTTTGGAAGCAGGTATTGGATCTGCTCTGCGGCGTGAGGCGCCAGCACTTGACTATAGCCCTCAGTGATAGGGCGTAGGAACATGTCGACACTGTTGTCTCTAGGTCCAATTTAGTAATAAATTACACTTTATTTGTGAGTTCACATAATCGAGTTTTATTGTAGCTTGAAAATGTTAACTGGTACATGATCTCACGAGACAACCCCTTCCCCTTTCTCTATGTAGGCTATGTATGGTTTGACGCCGCGATTGGCGTCTTGGTGGGGGGCACGATTCTTCACACTTGGTGTAGAAAACTACTTATCTGACACTGCGGCGCTGTCTTCTCTCGGCTGGTGACTTGGCACTTCTCCGCATTCCCCGTCGGCCGACTGCCGCGTTTTCTCTGACTCTTCCCGTCGCACGTCCCGTTTGACGGCCACCGACTGAGGTCCACGTCTTGATGCATTTGGCGAATTCGTTTTCTCTCGGCTCCCGGTCCACCCTTCTCCTTTGACGAAGTCTGACTGACTCGTTGACGTCTCTCACTGACTGCTCGCCTCCGACTGCCGTCGTCCGGCTCCGAACCGGACGTCTCGCTCTAGGTCCTCCAACTGACTGATCAGTTCCTCCCGCGCTCTCGTCTATTTGTAACCTCCATCGCCATATTCAACTTGCCTTGTCCCTGCACGTGGTCGGGGAGCTTGTTGTGTCCCCCTGGGTTATAAAACTCGTGTGTGGTACTCTAGCTCTCCGCAGCCCAGGACAGACGCAGCCGGTGGTGGGATCGCGGTGTTCCTTGTGCAGCTGCAAAATGCAGCTGTGTCAGCGCCCTGGTGCCTTCCAATGTCTCCGGATGTTGTCTGCACGTGCAGGAACAATTGCACGTGCAGAAACCTTTGGTAGCACGCCTTTGCAGCTGCGAGGCGTGGTCGCGCCCTCCTGGCGTCACTCTTCCGGCACGTCCGCTAACCCTTAATCTTTATTGTCGTTGTCCGACTGCGAACTTCGCCAGAGCGTGTGTTCTGACGAATAAAATATTGGGACGCGGGATGCGTCAAGTTTTTTACCACAAAAGTAATGAAACAGTAATATAAGTCTCACAGATTTAGTGAAATAGTACACGAAATTGAAAGCATTTTATGCAAACGAATAAAGTAAATGGATGTCAGAAAAACCTGCTAGATGCAAAATGCAACTTAAGATTGTAATATTATTTTCGACTTGCTTATGAAAAGGTAGCTATGATTTGAAATGTAGCCAAAGGTTTTCATGTATGTGGCATTCTGAAAATACATGCCGATATTTTTTCTGAAGCGGACTGTTATTCATATGAAATTACGTGTAGGCATCTCCCAATTAAAAATGACATTAAATTGCCTCCTGTGGGTGAAAGTACTAATAATATGAGTGCAGAAGAAAAGCTTGCTTCTGCTTCACAGCACATTAAAAAATTTGAGGAAAGCATTGTCACTTACGTTCCGGTTAGGCCTACAGAAATTGGCAATGAAAATGTTTGTAAAGAGTTTGCTACAGGTAGCTCTACTGACGTCGCCTCCAGTGCTTGTGTTAGGAATGTGTCCACTCCTGTTAAGTGTTCTGTATCGGCAGAAATAATTAGGACCTCCCCAAAAGCTAGTCATCCACAAAAAAAGCGCAGAAATCCAAAACGTTCTGAAGTACTCACATCGTCGCCATATGCAAAAAATGCTGTCATTGCAAAGTGAAATAAAAAATTAGACTTACCTAAATAAAATGACTGTTATATTAAAATCATTAATCTTAATGACAAAATGCATTGCAGTACAACAAAAATCGACTTTAGATAGCGAGCGAGACATTGCTAACATTGGTAAGGTGGACTGCATCTGTGGTGGATGTGGTGCAATGTACGTAGAGCCTCCGTCTGTAGACTTGATTATTTGCAGCAAATGTAGATCATGGTGGAATGAAACGTGAACTGATTATATGTGAAAGGGCTTTTTTAATTGTATTTGACGCCAATAGGACTCTTACCCCAATGTAATAGGATTCTTTCCCTTCATGTGCAGCAAGTTTCCTAAAACGCAGTCATGTAATATATTTGTATTGTAAGTTCTCACAAATTAATTAAAATTTCAATTGTTTTATATAATCATACTCAATACAATGTCGAAGCACATACATGTGGTTTTCTGTGAAATACATAATTAAAACAGACGCAAGCGAAAACATTTTTCTTAAGTGCTATCTCTTGCTCGTTATTACTAGTCTCCTGAAAATAGTTGTGAGTTAAGCAATGTTATAACAAAAGTGAAATACATTTATGTTAGTCATTAGAAGTCAACTTCTCAAGAACATTGACAGAATTGAAACCATGGCACCAGAAGGTATCAGTACCTTTATAAAAGAATAATTTTAAAGTAATATGTTAAACGTATTTCAAGAATTAAACCTCAATGATAAATTTACCTACAATATATATGGGAAATTATAATGAAAATTACACATTTGCATTTGATCGATCTCAGGTTGATGTTTAGGGGAATGTGTAAAACTAAAATCAAGATTATTAACTCTCACTTCATTGGCTCTACAAAATGAATAGCCACTACAAAATTACACATTTTAAAGCAGAGGACGCAAAAATGTCCCGTAATCTCAGGTCGGAAATATAAAAACCCCAGAAACTTATTCTTACGATTTCAGAAGGGTTTCATTGGAATATCTCATTACCTTGCATCATAATTGAAGAAATATTTGTATATACTACAGCTGTCTATACAGTAAATATTTTGTGGTTTACATCATTCAAAACAAATAAGTTACCAATTAAGATCATCATAATAATTAGATAGTCAAGTCACAAAATTGGTGTTTTTTAAATGCCATTATACGCACAGTCCCCCTGGTTAGACGAATATTAATCTATACTCTTAAAAATACCGGTTTGTGAATAAAGACCACGATGTGGATTGTCTTCTGCAGTGCTCGACAGACACAAAACAGATTTAGAAAATATAATTTTCTTTACAATTCGTGGACATTGTAACCTCCCATGCCAACGATGTTTATCTACAACCAGAAAAGCTTTGGAATTCTATGACAAGAATTATGTCTGCATGAAGTTTCGTCAGATACTGAGCGAATCTTTCCAAAACCCCAGAGATTTTCCATGAAATATGTGACTAAATCTGATATTCTGGATTTATACATGCTAAGGAAAGGCTACTATAAAAGAGAGTGCATTACTGAGCAAACACCTTAGCTTGATATATTGTATATAGTTACAATGCAAATGTACACACATATGTAAGAGCGATTTAATTCAGAGATTCATTAGTTCCTTTAGAATGGGCAAACATGTTTGTGAAAACTTGATGTTCCCAACAGGAATACCACCTTTTATCCTGCTGATGATATTATTCCAATGGTTCTAACTGACGGATTAGATAAGGAATAAGTTTTTCTCAAATGGTATTTATTATTCCATATCCTTAGATTGAATTCAATTAAAAATAAGTTATTTTCTTTATTGTTTTTAGGGACATACGAAACAATGACAGTTGGTAATAAATTGTAGCTTTTATGAGTATTATATATTGCAGTACACCAATAAAAATATTAGGATAATTATTTAATAAATATCATTTAAAATAATGAAAAAATGCATAAAAGGCGATAAGTTAACAAATAGATTTAAGATTTGTTTAATAAATACATACCCATCGTTGAACTCCCATCGTTGAACTGGTATCATCTCCGTCGAAGTGTACGAGTTGTTAGAATGGACTTCTATTATTCCATTCCTAATTTCGATTATGATATCTGTTACGATTAACCTTTGCACCTGCAAACAAACATATTCTCTCATTAGAGCATTTTTACATGTTCACGTTTAATAGTTACATTGAAATAGCAATATATTTTCTAAGAAGAATTAATTTCGTGTAACTAAATATATTAAACTAATGAAAAAAACCTTTGGAAATGTCTTTTTTTTTGTTGGCCTAAATGTTGATGATAATTACAGATTAAATTGTCTTCGTAGTTATCAACAGTTAAATATGAAATGTTCATTTATTTCAGAATGCTAATTACTAGTATACAAATTTTGTTGTCATTACAATATTGTAAGATTACTGTCCAATATACATCGCCCTTGTTAAATAAAATGATACTTTACCTTAACTGTCATTCCGCAGAGCGAAGTTGGCATTAATTCAACGGTTTCATTTTTCACATGAATGTAAATAGTGTATACGATCCCTACCGTTGAAACTGGAGGCTCTACAGCAGGAGGTGCTTCAGGTTCCTGCAGGACAAACACTTGTGTAACACCAGCAGCACAACGCACAATGCTCAGCAAGAGCAGTTGTTTACTTACACAAATGCTGCTGCATTTACAATTGTGACAATTGAATAAATATACATGCGTATCAGTCTATCCTTTACAAGTTAAGAGTCAAATGAATTTGCACACATGAAATGCTTCAAATAAAAACTTATTATAAATATTCCACTCAATTGTTAAAATTGTTTTATTGATAATGCAGCCAAGATCAAACATTTCACGATAAAGAAATTATTTTATTTCCTACTTATGCACATAAATAAATTATGTTGGTTACTACTTTATTTCCATCTGCAATTATAAATATATGAAAAAAATTATATTCACTCTTAGTTAAAATATGAATAATAAATTTTTAAATTGAAATATTATGGTGTATTGCTGTTGTATGAAGATATGTGACGTAATAAGTCAACTTCGTATTTAATTTTCTGCTTTATATACTTACTCTACGATGTAGGACCAATAATATTGTTCAAAATTGCACAGAAAGCTAGTGAACAGCAAATATTTTTGTTATGAAATTTTGACAAACTACTTTGAATATGAATGATCGTAATACTTACCTACAGTTAACCCCAGCGCTGTTTTTTTAGTCTTTCCTAATGAAAGTTAGGCTTACACGGTCACATAGTTGTCTGTATGAAATGTATGTCCCACCAACCCCCTCATAACATTTAAACCCAACAACCGAATTTAACCAAACTTGGTCAACACATTATTGTATTTAAGTTTATCAGACTTGTGCAGTTTTCAATCACGGATTGTACTTTCTTCTTCAATGGTGGCAATTTTTTTTAATGTAGACTACTATTTTGTATCTTGGGAAACAATTTTTCGATTTAAACCAAATTTGCACAATTTATAATGCATTACATAAAAGTTGTATTAAGAATACGATAATGTTATTTATCCGCCATTTTGGAAGATAGCGCAATTTAAAATAATTGAAGCTTTTCCATTATAACTTAGGAAAAATTTGAACGATTTTAATCAAATTTCGTCCGCTGAGTGTGCGTGATTTAAGCATTGAAATAATAAACCTATAATATATTGTTTCGCCATATTGTAAGATCGTGCAATTTGAAATACTGAACTCTTTATGTTATATATCTCGGGAACCATTATACATATTTAAAACAAATTTTGTCCATTGACATTGCTTTAGGTGAGCATTGAATTTAGAAACCGTTAAAAGCATTAATCCCTTATTTTGTAATACAACGCAAATTGAAAAAATTATATTATATCTTGGAATCCATTAAGCTGATATAAAAAAACATTCTACGTCGACACCTCTTTTGTTTTACCTCGGGAACCAATTATCCGATTTACACCAAAATTGGAGCATTGAAGCGCGTGATGAAAGCATTGAAATGTAATAATGCTGTTAATGGGCCATTTTGTAAGTTACTGCAACGTGAAAAACAAACTTATTATGTTATATATCGGTAGCTAAACAATTCAATTCCTTCCGAATTGGGCATATAAGTAATATACTATTTTAAGTCATATTCTTTTATACAATGTTAATGTTTTAAAGCACTGATTGTTTAAATTGTTATTATATAAATATTTCAGGTTTACTTACAATATCACCTATAGTATTTTTCTAATTCCGACCAAACCTGCTATACTGCAATTATCTTTTACTAGAAACAAATTTGTCAATACATAGTCTTTTTTGTATCCCATTTTCTAAGATGGCTTCACATATATATAAATTTTAAATGTTATTTCTCGGAAAACAATAAACTAATTCCTACAAATTATGACACTCAATACTGTGGTAGGTAATATTAACTAACCTGTTTTTGTGGGTATATTAATGGCATATACGCAATTTATAATACAATGCTATATCTACAAAACCATGTAACAAATTTCAACTTAATTTTGTGGGCTGGGAATATTTATTAGAAAAATAAAATTTGACTAAACAGAGTTTGTTTTGTCTTCCATTTTGTAAGATAGAGCCATATAAAAAAGTAAAGTTTTGTCTTATCTCGTGAAACAACAAACAATGCCTTCCAAGTTTGGCAAATAAATGATACTGTGACTGTGGTATGCCTTATAAATTGAAAATCTATGCCTTTAAAGAAAGTGCTAGGCGGTGTTTCCTTCAAAATAGTGTCCATATAGAATTTTTAGCATAGCATACTTTGTCTACGAAGCAAAGTAACAAATTTGAACATAATTTTATATGCTGACAGCATATAATATAATCATCAAACGATCGAATACATAACCTCAATTGTTCGCCATTTTGGAAGAAAGCACCAAAAGAAAAAATAAGTTTTTCGTGTACTATCTCGAGAAACTGTTAACTGATACCATCAAACAAAGGCGACAAGTTATGCATTTGTAGTCCATCAAAATTTATATCACTTAAGGTGGTGGTCTCATTTCTTCAATATCACAGAAATGTAAGTATTTAATGTGAGTATGCTATATGTCCCAAACTATTTCAACCGTAACAATTTCAGCAAACCAAAATGAACCAATAATTCTGCGTTTTGTTCTCTAGATACCACCACATGAGAAAATTAAGATTTCTTTCTTACGTTCGAGAGCAATCAGCCAGTTCCCACCAAACGTTTCACACTATTAGTGCTGTACAAGGCCATGTTTAAAGTGTGTCTGGCTTTATTTACAGTATGTCTACAGTACAAAGTATAGTTTACCATATTTGTTCGAAGCATGTGATAGGCCAGAACAGAGCATGATTTAGAATATTTTCTACATCACCCAAATGAGAAATAAAAGCCTATATGCCATTTCTCGAGAACAGGCGGAGATATTTCCCACCAAATTCTGCACACAAGTAGAGTTGTGGTAGACCATAAGAGTTATGGTATACCATAAGAAATACATGATTTAAGTATCTCACACACTTGTTTGCAAAATGATAATAGCTGTAAATAATTAAAGTTCTTAATCCCAGTCGATCTAAACTTCAGACTTCTTAATATCGAATTTGAGGTTCTNACATGATTTAAGTATCTCACACACTTGTTTGCAAAATGATGATAGCTGTAAATAATTAAAGTTCTTAATCCCAGTCGATCTAAACTTCAGACTTCTTAATATCGAATTTGAGGTTCTGAATCTGACCTCCACGATTTATTTGGTTGCATGTCAGCTTACTGTACGAAGTGTTCTGTTTTCGATTCCCAGGTATGGCACGTGTGAATTTGAATTTGACAATATTATTGCTTCTATTTCTGGTTGCATCTCTAATGATGTCGCTATCAACTACACTACCATCTAACCTATTAATAACTACATGAAAATTATTTGCATACATGTAATAGAAAGTAAGTTCATCAGTTATATTGATAATTTCTTGTTTGATTATTGAAACTATAAAACATTGCCTTTCTTGTAAATTAATTATTTTCTGGTTGCATCTCTAATGATGTCTCTGTCAACTAAACTACCATCTAACTTCTAACCTATTAATAACTACATTAAAATTATTTGCAGACATGTAATAGAAAGTAGGTTCATCAGTTATATTGATAACTTCTTGTTTGATTATTTAAACTATAAAATATTGCCTTTCTAGTAAATTAATTATAATTTAAAATTGATGGGACATATATATTGTCTGTTGGAGATAATAATTGTATCTTAAATCATATTTTTAAATTTCAAGTATTAAGGATAAAAATTATGATTGTGGTATGGTAATAATAATAAAGGAAACAACAAATTTTATTAATAAATTAAGTTGTGATGAAAACTTATTATGTGTATCACGCGTGTATTTATGGAGATAGGGACTGCTTCGCATAAAGTTCGCCACAAAAAAACAATTAAAACAATATCAGCTAACGACATAAACTGTAGTAACAAATGCTAGAGTTCAAGTAACATACCAGGGGGAAACACGCCTGAAGAACCACCTCGCCGCCTCGTTCATGTTTCTCCAAACTGGCATCCTGCACATACACATATGCCATTATTCCACTGAGGGCTTGCGACATATCTGACTAAAATAGCACAATCAGAACACATTCTAGATTCAGGTTATATTTAAAAATCTGATAAACCGTGACGGGAAATGAATATATTCGGGATACATCCTTTAAAGTTTACCTTCATTTGTCCAATACTAATGATTTAAGAATTATTAAGTAAATTTCTGAAAAATGTTTTGTCAAATTCTTACAATATTTTAAAGATATATTTGCTGTAGTTTATTATTTAACTAATTTTTGGATATTCAAACAATATTATTATTAGGTATTTTTTAAATTTAATGTATACTTCTGTATATAATTTTTTTGTAAATAATATTTTACTGTTAGTAAACCAAAAATTTAAAATTAAAAAAGTATCTAGGTGCATAAGAATTGTTTTGTTTCTCATTTAGACATTATTTTTATATTATTTTGAGTGTAGTTTGCCAAATTTATTTTAGTTAAAGTAAATATAAAGTTTCTTTTAAAAATAACATGCTGCGCTGTAAACAAATATAATTGATATCAAAGCATTTCTTTGTTCATTGAGAAACTTTANAAATATAAAGTTTCTTTTAAAAATAACATGCTGCGCTGTAAACAAATATAATGGATATCAAAGCATTTCTTTGTTCTTTGAGAAACTTTACAAATTCTGTGTAAGANAAGACACGAATTATTCAACTACGTAAATGGTTAAATAAGTAAATTTTGTAAAATTATTGCGAAGGAATGAGAATTGTGTACATGTGTAATCCTCCAAGTAAATGAAAAAAGGAGAAATACGTAGTATCAAATTATAAAAANTAAAATATGCCAAAATAAAGGATTTATTAAATAAATGTATCTTTATATATATGAACACATATAATCGTGTCTAGAATATCTGTGAAATAGGTTTCAATATTTCATGCAGTGCAGATGCAATTTGTAAAAGCAGCATTACACGCTACACATTACGTACAGTTAAATCTGTGAAATGCACTTCTGTAANTTATAAAATATGCCAAAATAAGGGATTTATTAAATAAATGTATCTTTATATATATGAACACACATAATTATGTCTAGAATATCTGTGAAATAGGTTTCAATATATCATGCAGTGCAGAAGCACTTTGTAAAAGCAGTACTACACGCTACATATTACGTACCGTTAAATCTTTGAAATTTACTTCTGTAGTTCCACACACAAATATTGCCGAATACCGATAACAGTAATAGTTTTTTTATAATACATCCTTGTTATGTATTAATTACCGGTGTCATTTCTCAAGTTTACTTAATTTAAAGCAGGTGGTATAGATGGGATGTAAATACCGTTTTTAGATAATTATATCACATATAATGATGTTTAGTGACCCCTTATAATTTCAACTGCTGATGTGAGAGTGGGGTATTTTGGCAACGTCTAGCAGTTAGTGTCTTTAGCAGCGACTAAGTGGGGTAAGGGCAACGTCTGCCATGTTTACTACATGCGAATATTAGGAGTTATTCTATAGAAAATCGAACAAGACTCCCCACATTATAAAGCGATTTTCCCGGCTCCAAACCACAGTGATAACGGCTTATAGAACGTTAATTTACTCTCCTCTCAGTACATACACATTGATATTCCCACCGAAAATATGTTGGAACCACAAAATGGCTGACGTTGCCTTAAAACCATAAGGAGGCGTACTTTTGTTCAACAGTCCATTCTAGAAATATGTAAACTGGCAATATCAAAGCAATTTTCAAATATTTTATACAAAATCTAATATCTTGATCCAAACTTTGGAGTGTGTTCGAGTTTTGAAAGGGAACAAAAACGCTCGAAGTATCGAGCTCAGTTCATGAAAAATACTTGTAAAATTTGTAACGAATTGTTAATGCCACAGTTAGACAAATATTACAGATTCTTAAGTGGTATTAACAAGCCATTAAAAAATTACAAAAAAAATATTTGCTTATATTGCGGTCTACTAGGCAGAAAAATAAATTTTTCAATTTTTTAAATACAACAGTATTTATTTTTTCAGTTTTTACTCTTGCAAATATACTTCATAACGATTAATTGGCATTGAGATAGAGAATTTATCTTAACAAGTTTGTTGGTTATGAGGAAAATATTCACATCTATAGCCACCTGGTTNGTGTGAAATATTTTCCCGGAATTGCAACAGAATGAAACTGTGGGAGAAGAGGAAGTACACAAGCTCCACGTGCTACTGCATTCCTTTCTTTTCAGACGTTTTATAGAAAGGCGGTGCATGCAAGGAGCCAGAAAGTCTGAATAATATACAGTTGCTCATCTCCGGCCCTGTATCATTGGAATTGGCGTTGGTTGTTAGTATACTTGCTCCACAATTACACATAGGTTAGCTAGTGTACTATTATATTTCTACCAATGGCAGTTATTATCTTGATAAAACTGGGCACCCCCCCCACCCCTTTTGTGTGGACGAAAGTTAATCCGTGGTTTTGTTTTTGTAGGCCGTGGGGAATCGCGTTTGGATTGGCTTACAACAGAACTTACTACTATTTTAGGCTCGTCCATAATATGAACGTGAAACTGCAAAGATAAAGTCAATTTCAAGAATGAAAAATACGAATGTTTCGTAAGGATGTGTTTAAGTATTCCAACGCAAGATTTTGCAGCACATTACTATAACAAAAGCTAAGTTTGAATATTTTAAAATAAATTTTTGGTTGTGAAATTGCTTTTAATGAAGATGTACTCGAGTAAATCTGACATGATGAAGTAAAACATTACTTACTTTATTTCTTGCAAAGTTCCGCTGAATGTAGGTCTGTAAGTTTGCAGCAGATAAAGCTTGGCTTTTCAAATCAATTGAGTTTCGCTGCTTAGTAACAACTTTTGGGAGCTTAATTGTTAAGAAATTTTGTTTAGAAACAATGGACACAATTACTGAAATAACCGATTGTAGCGGAGAATTTTTATTTCAGAAATATTTCCAAAAAACCTTTGAATTTCGTTTTCTTATTTATATATTAAGGCCCTTTTTTTGGGCACATTTCCTATAGATTGTCAAATGAAACAAAGATATTCCATGCATTTAATTTCTTTAACAAATTTGATTTCTAAAGTAATTTTTTTTCCAAGATACAGTAAAATTTTCTGTTACAACACATAGTCAAACACTTTGTTTCAAGCTCGACTTTTTTGTCATAAACACAATACTTACTTCGTTTCGGTATCCTGTAATTAAGTTTTCTTGTACGGTAGATAAAATATTTCGAAGGGCGGACAATTGAGACCACGAGAAGAAGCTATTAATGCTGAATATTAGAAAAGAAATCATCTGAATTAAAGTAAAAAATATTTTCAAAGTTATCTTACTGAAATTATTATTTTATACGACCCTTTTTATATGCGGAACAGCCTAAATGTTTCCATTATCTTATCCTACATACGAAAACTATAACAGTTTGTAAAAGTGCGCAGTTTTCGGACACGGAATGTCGACATTCAACAGACATAAAAGTTTAGAATAATTTACTATCCATCTTTCAGATGAACATATAAGGGTAACATTCGAGAATGAATAAAAACTATTTTTTTGCCACACATCGAACTTAACGCAGTTAAGCTAACGGAAAATACAATTAGCAAATTATGGTACCAAATAAAACATTCATAAATATATCTTGTAAAGAGATTTTTATTGAGAATTTGCCAAAGAATATACTGAATGTGAAATAACAGCAGTGGTATGGCTGGAGTGAATTATAAAGATTGTAATAAACATTAACTTTAGCCAGTTAGTGGTAGTTCATTACAGGGTTAATTTAAACAAAATAGATAAAGTACATAAAAATTTGAGAAAAAAAAATATAAATTAAGTTAAGCTGCCACAATCTCATAGTTACGCCCTTAGTAAACGCTGTTATGGTATGTAATTGGTCCTGAATTTCATACTTAAGGATGAAAAAAGATAAATAATTTATTGGGAAAAATAGTCACAACATGCAAAATCTCGAGTTTATATGCGAATCAGTCTGGTCAAAGTGAATGCTGTGAAACTTAAACTGTACTTCACTCATACCACTGTGCCAGAAGAAAAAAGCATAATTTAGTCTGTAAATATCAAACGGTTTGAACTAAACGAGTGACGTTCAGTGATAGTGACTTCTGGTTCACCTTATCTACCGGAATAATTGAGAATGTCATGTAATTGTCATAAGATTACATTATAATATTCGCCAGCTGCTTATACCTCGTAACTCTAATTTGACTAATTAAAAAACTTTGTATCCATTTCTTAATTATTTTGCGTCGTTTATTCATAATTTCCATATGTATATATATAGAATACACATATAATGTTTAATAATAAAATTTTAGTGGTTGTGAATAAAAATTATATATATATATATATATTCAATTGAGATAATTATAATGTTTGACATTAAATCCTCCTTTACATATACACTTTATTTATATATGAATATTTATTAATATGATGGAAGCATTAGTTTCCATAAAATTTCCATGTGAAAAATTATTGTTAACTCTCTGCTATATATTTGGGGTAGAAAAAAAATAAAAATTATGAAGTAAAATATATAACTCATATTGTCTTTGTTCACGATTGTCAGTAACTAAATCGCCTTTAAAATTTTTATGCAAAACTGATAAACAATGAAAATAAATCCCGTGGTGGAGTTCTTAAAGGGCAATACACTAAAATGCAAATTAATAATAAATAGAAAATTATTTTTATGTAACTGTTTAGAGAGGATTATCGCTTTCATTACATTGTTTGTAAATTGGACTGATTTTGCTTTTTAATAAGATAATTCAATAACGCAGTTAATATAAAAAAACAATCTACATTTACATCAATTTATAATTACCTAATTTTGGCCTCAGGGGCTGTGCGCTTATGAGCGCTGCCTACAATGAGTTTAAAAGAGAAATAAATATTAAATAACGTCCATCTTAATGCATAAATTTAAAGACAGACGTTTCGAAAATAAGTTATTCCACGCGATATTTATAATTGAAAACTGGCACGCACTATCATCCCCCTACTCTTGTACCAACACCACCTCCACCTTCCCCAACTCCCCCTGCTGTACAATGTGATATACTGCAGCACACGAGCGATGAATACTGAACTTTAACTGTTGTACACAAGAACTCGAAGACACGCAGACTTCAAGTAAACCTCTAGATAATCTAGGCCTCGCCTCCCGTGCACAGAACACAACTCGCCTGGTGCTAAATGTGTATCACAGTCGACGTCATACAACCGGCAAAACAGATTGATTGAAATTTAATTAAGAAGGCCTAAATGTATCTTTCACTCAACATATCAGCCTGGCAGTACCCTTATCTAACACCACTCGGAGCCACGGTTTCCGACCTTGTTCACTCTGAACCTAGAGCCTTGCTTTTGTGCAGTGACCAGGCTGCTTGCCCCCTACCACGATGTACGTGGTTCAATTCCTGATAGGCCACAACAGATGTCCATACGCGATAAACATGGAGGAGTTTGTCGTTGGTCGACGAGCTTCCTATGTGTACTTCCTATTCTCCCAAAGTTACATTTCGTTGCAATTCCGGGAAAACGTTTCACACTATCCGCTGTCTGCTGAACACGCGTCATTTCTTGGTATTTTGGTTGCTTAAGGTCTCAACAACTCTCTGTGCCTGAACGTGCCATCGCATAACCTACAGTGGTTAGGGGGGAAATGATAAGATAGGAGCCAGTTCATGTCATTTCTATACACAATATTTCCAACACATTACCGGCAAATGGCATACTTGCAATTAGTGCTCACTTTTATGCAGGATCATGCTGTAAAAAATTGTAATAAATTTAAGACAGTGATTTATAAATCCAGGGGGACAACACTTCCTTCTTTAATATTGTTCGTGATAATAATCAACTGTATATTAAAAAAAAATATTAAAAGATACATTATTCACGTCACTGGTTGAATATATTCTCGAATATAAGAGGTAAAATTAACCGAAATTGGTGTCAATTTAAGGTTTGCCAAAGAGATTATGCCCAGGCATTTCCCATGATCTGGTAATAGTGTTAATCTCTCTTTAAGATATTAAAAATAAATATCCATGCTTAGTAATAAATCAACAAACAAAGATGCATAATGCACACTCAGCTGAAAGCGCACCCATGTATACTGCACATATAGAAAGCATACTACAAATCTCCAAGCATCATTCCCAAGCCAGATATAAGAATATTTTGGTAATCCTTAAGAAAGAGGGATTGAAAATACCATCTTACGAAAAAAGAAAACTGTCGAAGCGAAACAGACCTAACGCTCCCAAATAGCGTTCTCTCCTTTTCGTCCAATCAAATGCGAGGAGTCAGAAATCCTCCTGTTAATTATTAATGCACGCAGATTTCAGGCAGGTGCAGGAGTAAAACCCCAATGAGCTAAAATACACTCCAGTCACTGAGCCTCCCAGAAAACGCATCGTTAAGTAGTCGTATGCACTGCTTAATACTTTTGGCCCCATTTAGGTTGTATATAACGAGCGGGTAAAACAAAGGTCCAAGGCTCATGGGCACGCAGTATGAAACACATGGAATCCCGTATGTCTTCCGGTGGATGAGACCTTAGATTTATGGATTCGCTGAACAATATCAGACTTCANATATTTATGGGTTCGCTGAACAATATCAGACTTCAGAATGAGATGCGGTAATCAAACTGAAGTTTTACACTGTTTATTTCAGGAAGAAAGAATACATACAACATACATTTTAAGATAAATGAGAGAGAGGTGATGCGGACGCCCTCATATTTTATTAATGCAATATAAAGATGCATTATTAGAATATACCACGAGCCCTGTTATTGCAAGTAGGTGCATCCAATAAAACGTTCTTACGTGTGACGAGGGACGGTTTGACGTTTGGCAAAGAAATTAANCAAGGGACGGTTTGACGTTTGGCGAAGAAATTAAACAGAAAAACATTACATCTCAGAGAGGAACGTTTGTGGCGAAGTCAACATATTCAGCTTCGTTAGAGACCAATTTGGTGATTTTCATATGCGTATATTAAATGCTTTTATAATAAAATTTTCGGAGATTGCCTGTTGGGATGTTTTCTTCAAAATCCTATGTAATTCCGGGTTTTGTGTGCACTTCGAGGTGTTCCCTCTTGTCATTATTTGTTGAATTGTGTGTTCTTTCAAACAGTATTATAAATATTTTTAGCACATGCTTATTCTTGGGGTTGACGCATATCTATTCTATTCATTGTTTTATCAATCTTGCCTGCTCTGAAGTTTACAGTCTCTGCAGTTTCGTGAAGCTAACTGATGTTTTCCTAACTTTGGAAAATAGAAAAATTTTATTTCATTTACAAATTACCTTTTTGACAGGCACGTTTTCGTCGTCTTGTATGTACGAAATCTACATCGGGAGTGTATGGCTTAGTTATTGTTCAGACAGCGAAGAGCGAACATCGTTTCTACCGAAGGTGGAACCGTCTATAACATCGCCTGTGCTGTTTCTGCGAGAAGAAAATTTAAAATCTGCTATGCTCGACGACGTGAGGTGGATTGTATCCAATTAAATGAGGGAGCTATATTCACTTGTGACAAGTGTAAATCGTAGTTTGGTTGACGAAGTGACATCTTGAAAATACGTCTTGCAATATGTTATTGTTGTCACTGCATTATAAGCACTATATACCAGAATTACATCATCGGTGTTGTGCTGTGACGGTATCTGAAGCTGTGTGCACTAGTGAATATACTAATCAGGAAAATTCCGTTGGGAATGCTGTGAGCAGTTGATTGGTCCCGTCAAGACATCAGTGCAACTACTGCGATGAGACTTTCGCTAACACAGATATACATTTCACAATGTGTACATATGCAAGGAACCTACGAATCGGTGATGATAATGTCTCTGAGGGACCTAGAGAACCCCCGATACCCTCGAATTTAAAATCTGTGTTGCTGCATCATCCATTATTGTTGGTGTAATTGACAACGTTAATATACTTTAGTTCATATACACTCTATGTTGCCTATGCCTATGACGTGTATGAATGCTGCACTTGTCAACTCATCACTAGGTACAACAGCACCTGCGACGTTGTCACCCATGGTGCATCACAAAGTACACATTATGTCATGTGCGTGGGTATACAGGCAGGACGGTTTATATTAAGATACTTAATTTTGCAGTAGCTGGTGTGAAGAGCAGGTCAACTCAGCAGGAGACAGCAACAGTAGCACTATCGTCTGAGATTTGTACATTGCCATCGAATTGTTCACGTGTCACACATTAACCATTTTCGATGTGGTCGACAGAATCGTCGGACGAGCCAGTTCTTATATAAACCTTACCAACTGATTCTTCGGCTGTACCATCCAGTTGTTAGGCGCTGTCGTCTCCAGCATAATTTGGGACTTCAACTGAATCACTTTCGCCAGAGAAAACTTATTTTTGCAGCTATTGCAATACTTATTCGCACCTACACATCGCATGTTGGCAAGCATTTTATCGGTATAATAGCATTCCAAACGCATTAAGTATATGTTCTTACGGTGTTAGTCTTTGTTTTACCGTAACGATACTTTCTGCAAGCATGTAACGTAATGCAACGTCAAACTTCATGACTCATAGATGATTGGGTGTTAGTTCTGCAAGAGAGAGATCCTGCAAACTCCACAGTCGGTGTCATGGACGATTAAACATCACTTTTGCTTAGGCGTGGTAAGATTAAGTTGCCCAAAAATGTTTGTGTAGGGGAAAGTCAGTCAATCCGTTGATTTTAACTAAGTGCCCAATCATTTCCCAAGAGAAACAGTCTCAAACTATTAAATCACTGGAATCAAATGTCACTGCCTACACAGCACTCNCGCTGGAATCAAATGTCACTCTCTACACAGCACTCCGGGTAAATACAGTCCGCCAGGCGTTCTCCAGGTGCAAGTGCACACTTGCTCCAGCTGCCCGGTCATGTACCGTTATTCATCAACACATATGGCCTCTCACTATGCTCCACTTTGGGCGTTGTTTGCATCTCTCCAGACGTTTGACTTCGGGCATTGATGCGTGTGATCAGTGAGCTCTCGGTACATGTATGGTTGTCAATTTTTGGAGGAAAGTCCTATCACTATCCCTTTAGGAAATGTACCTGGGCTGCGATTATCGTTCCTTGAAACGGATGTGCGACGACAGCATTGAGCTGTCTCAATTAGTTAATTTCTTCGGCCTGTCAGTGTAAAGTCTAAGCCAGAGTTGCTATGACGTTACCACTTGACGGAGACATTGCAGTGAACAGTGGACCGATCACGTTTAAATGCTGAGAAAATTGTCTCACTTTGCGTAAGATATTGTGAGCCCCTAATTTGAGGCTCATTTTGAATGGATGGAATAATCTCTGTTGATCATTATAATTTATAAATGTCGTTCGTATATTTGAGAATTTTCTAATACACAGTCTTATTGGTAATGTTTAGAATGAGCAAAGATGCACGATGTCACGTTTGGCTATACATATAAATTAACAGAATCCAGGTTATACCGCACCTATTAATTTTAAAACTATTTGCAGCCTGCTTAGATATTGAGGTGTAAGATACATCTTCCGCATTCGCGTATTACATCACATGTACGTAAACTATAGCCTGTTACACACGGTTCACTTTCTTGTATNCGTATTACATCACATGTACGTAAACTATAGCCTGTTACACGTGGTTCACTTTCATGTATAAGGAGGTGTACACCTTTTTCCTGTGACTGGATAACGTGTTTGCAAGTGGCTTACATGCAAGGGCTTGCGTGCAGCTAGAATCATTTAGAGACTTTTATATATTTCGTTCACCATCTTGTGAAAGTAGTTTGTTTATATTTGCATATTATACGTGTATGAAGTTCCCTTTCATTTGTTTAAACTAAAATTGTTAATTTGAGAGTTGAAAAAGATTTTAATTCTGTATAAGTGACTTTTAGGTTTGTAAATTATTGTGTGTTGTTGTGGAAATGAGTGACTGGCATGCTGAAATATTCAAGTAATACTACTTTGTGTACGGTATGTACATGGAACTTGAATACAAGTATGTTTTCAACTTCTTGTTCACATTTTCGTGATCACCTTCTTGTTCACAAAAGATGTCCGCCTGTATCAGGCTCTGCACTCAACTCCAATTGCCAGTTCATTATTGATCAGTATCCGTACGGGTTTCAAGACTGAGACCAGTTACAAAACCAGTACGCTTGAACTTATTGAACGATGGTTAATTTAAAATACTGCTAATGGAGCATTGTTTTACTGTAAACTGTGTACCCTCTCCCCGACAATTTCTGAATAAATATATCACCATCTTTAGTCCAAGGTATTTTAAGTTACAAAAAATTGCTCGCAAGACATAACGTGAAATATATAGGACTAATACCAATTACGAGAATTACATTTACCGTATTATATATTTACGCCTAGGCTGAGTTAAAAAAGAAGCTCGTTTCGTAATAATGGCACAAATGAGGACACTTAAATTTTGTACGAAATTAGTTAAATTTTGTTCTAATATTTTGCTACATTTGAACATTCATTAATATTTTGACATTTCGAGGCTTGTACTTTACTTCACACACGCAATAATTAAGGCCAATCCCTTGCGAGTAATTGAATCTCATAGATTGCCCTAAAAAAAATCGGCACCGTTAAAGTATTTAAGAGTAAAACAAAATTGAACAACTTTTAATGAATTTCTTTTTATGCAAAAACCGTCAAATATTTAGTTTCTACAGTAGTGCTTATTTAATTTTCCATTTAACTCTTTAACAATGTCTTGAATTACGGTGTTCTCATGTACATTTACTTGTACTTGTATAGAGTTTCTGATAAAACATTGCGGTTTATAAGGAAATAATACTTGATGATACTTTCCAGGTACACACTGACTTTTTAAGAAAATCATTGGGCATTATTATTATAAAACAATTGCTCTGAAAATTAGAATTAATTATTATCTATTACTATTAGGTTGTTGAGTGTAATACGTGGTGTTGATATAATTGTATATATTTTTCAAGTTGTTTTGTAATTTTTAAATGTAATATATTGATTAGAGCTATAATTTAAATTATTTTAACAGCGTCTTACAAAAAAGTCTTGATATCAATGTGAATAAAAATGTTACATAATATTAATATAGTATTAGGGACAGTGTACCATACTGAGGAAAAAACGTAGCAAAGATTTATAGTTTTAAAAAAATCGTATTGACTGATGATGCGCTTATTATGATGAAAGTAGTTCCACGTGAAACATTGTTTGTCGGATACGAAACTCCAATTTGTGATGCAATATTAATGTATTTTGGTAAGAAAGAAGCATTGCAAAACTATACTGTCAAATTACGAGACACCAGCTCATGAGATCATGTAATAAACTTTACCGAAACATCTGCATTGCACATATTACACTGTATTAGATTTATTCGTACCATAAATAATTATTTCGCGGTCACGTTTTCCAAGCGCGGGTAACTTTCATTGGATGTGCACTGAAAAGATAGAAAAATTGATGCAAATATAAAGTGGAAAATTGATTTTTGTGACGAAATCCAATTCAGGAATAATAAAACTGTAGATCACGACAATTAATTTTACTGTAGTGTATATAATCCACGCTGAACAAGAGGAACTGTGATCAGACGAAAAAGAATGTCTGTGTTTTATGTGGGTTTTTTTGGTTTGCAATCTTTCCTACAGCATTTTATAGAATGAATCGGCACGATACATAAGTAACTTTATGTTTCTCCGACATGCTCCACGCCGCCCCGTCGACGGAAGGAAACACTTGCACTGGATATTTATGTAGATAGGCCGAGCGGGCACAGTCAAGTGGTCTATGCGATCACATGACCGCATTTCTTTCTTATAATACGTCTGAATGAAACTGTAACGAGTTAGGAGCCGGAAATCCTGAATTAGCTACGGCTACTCGTCACCATTTAGATAGAATCTTACAACATTCATATGCCATTAGTATGTGCGTTTGTATTGCAGGAGAAATTTGGAGCACTCATGACATTGTTTCTACTAAATGTGCTAATAGAGCCTGCATATCCAACTTTTTCAAGGAAACTCTGGTTTCGAAAATTATACATTTCATAATAAACGTTTTAAATGCTACCGGGAAACAAAATTGAAGGAGTACTTCAATACAGTTATCAGTTATCGCTGACCCTATATTATCAACATCTGCAGATAATGTGGCAATTAAATAAAGAGTCACTTTATTCCATACAACAAGATTGAAACAAAATATCCTAAACACTTAATCTCATGACAGATATTCCATTCTCCACTTAAATTATTTCAGTAGCTTATTGATGTCACGTTTTCCTGTTTTACATTCAGAGCCAAACCTCATTTTATTACACTATTCCGTTCTCCTTTTGAAAAATATTGCTGTAGCTTCCTATCTGTAGCATTCACATATACCAAACTAAGACATTATTTTAAAGGCTTTTCGTTATTATCTGCAATTATTCAGTAATCATCTCAGTACCGGAGCTAATTATATCCCAAAAGTATATATTTAATATTACAAGTCACCAAAGGTCAGAAGCAGATTATTTACCTCATATGGTCAGATGTTTAAGCGGCTGGGCTTACTTCCGAGGTGTGTCGGTAAGATATGTAGGGGATGCTAATTCATCTAGTCCATCACATGTGTACATTCTCAAATAAAAATGTTTAAAAGTTTTTCAAATGAGTTAAGCCTTTGTGTAACTGGGGGCCTCAGTGATCCAGCTTTTATGTAGAAAGGAAAAACTGTTATTTTGTTTTCGTGAGTGGAGGTTGTTTGAGGTTCGTCTTGAATTATACTAATTACGTATAAATAAAAACAAAAGACAGATACATGACTTGTCCGTAATGTGAACCTGGAACCTGGGAGATCAAACTGGTGTAGGTACAGTTCAAGATATTAACTATCGTAGAGAACGCGTGATTGCACAACACAAAAATATAACGGAAGCTACAGTTAAAAACGGAAAAATAATATTTATAAATGGGAGTACTAATAAAATTTATAGTAACGATTATGAGCTCAAATAAATTTGAGAAGGCAAAGGAAAATGTTACTTACTTTTTTTATCACGATGTACCAAGGAATACCTCTCAAGTTCGGAGAAGCAGAAAACCATTCACAAATCTAACGCACTTCGTTGCCTAGTAACAACTTTTTCCAACTCAATAATAGACGTATTTGTTTTACAGATAATATAACTTATTGTTGCGATGATTATTCTCTCTGCGTATTAATTTGCTGAACATATGTTTCAATGGTGTCGTTATTTTCATTAATTGTTTTCAATAATCTTTAGTATTTCAATTAGTGATCCTAATTATGTGGAATTTTAATATTTTGAATATTATTTTCTCCCTTCCTACGACCAGCGTAATCGTCCGGCACGATTCCCACATGCGAACATCCGGGAACGACCCCGCCGGAAATCAAACCCGGTTCGTCTAGGTGACAAGCGAATAGTCTAACCTCCAAACCACCGCGGCTCCACCTAATTATAGTCTGTTAGTGGTTTCTGCAAACTCTTTGAATGAAACCTTTGAAAAATCACCCCACAAATGACGTGCTTCGTCCTTACCTTAATGTATCTTGTATCACAAGCGTTTTATACTTTTGTGAACAATAACGTATGTTATGTTTGGTACATGTTATGTTTTCCAGCCAACAAACATGCCTGCTCCGCGCTGAGTTCAACCTTGCAAGACGCGAGACGCCTGTAGTTGCGTCTACCTTCAATACATATGTATGGCTGGTTGTGCTTTGTGGCACGTACCTTGCAAGGCGTCTGGCCTGCGCTCCAAAGACACGTCGTATCGTTATTAGAGAGCAATTTTGCCATGGAGCAAAGCTTGTGATTGGCTGTTGATAAGGTACTGTGTTTCCTATTGTTCTGAAGGCCTGGCCTGTGTCTCTGTACGCGGGAGGGGTTTGTAGATCGTGTATATAATGCGCGTGGCGATCTAGGGAGGAGAGTGCCAATAAACCCTACACTTACATTTACTAACATAGCAACAGTGGTTAGTGCTATAAATATGTTCCTGGAGTCCAACTAAAACATAAACACAGCAGCCCGCCGTCGGCTCAATGATTTGACCCAAGTCTGTCGGGCTGCAACTAGCTTTACAAACCCACTTAACTAGTTATAGGAACATCGGTCCCTGGTCTCCTGGCAGCACGGGCTTTCCGTGGCATATAAGAGAGAGGCGGCGAGGAGTGAAGATGTTTGTCGACGTCTGTGGGACTCGGGTCGCGGCTGAGGATGCGCTGCGCTATATGCACTCAAAGTTTAAATATTAATGCAGATATCCGATGGAAAATTTGCTTTTGTGGAGAATTCCAATTTAGCAATTATAAAACGGCAAATCACTTTAGTAACTTTTGCTATAGCATATAGAATACTCGCTGAGTGAGAGGAACTGTGTTCAGGTAAATAGCCGTTTAATTTAATTTTTTTTTTTTTTTTTTTTTTTTGGGTGCAATTATACCTACTGCACTTTTTTTGTGGAATCCACACGAAACATATGTAATTTTGTGTTAATCTGATATGCTNGCACTCAAAGTTTAAATATTAATGCAGATATCCGATGGAAAATTTGCTTTTGTGGAGAATTCCAAATTTGCAATTATAAAACGGCAAATCACTTTAGTAACTATTGCTATAGCATATAGAATACTCGCTGAGTGAGAGGAACTGTGTTCAGGTAAATAGCCGTTTAATTTAATTTTTTTTTTTTTTTTTTTGTGTGCAATTATACCTACTGCACTTTTTTTGTGGAATCCACACGAAACATATGTAATTTTGTGTTAATCTGATATGCTGATTTTTTAAATGATTTCAACTATTAACTTTATGAAGTTCCTGAACAATAATTATCCTTAACACTAACCCTATGACGAAAGGGAGAACTTGCAAGTGATATTTATTTACACTGTAAATAAATTTCAACTTCCTGTCTAGAAATGAAAGAATTTAACCTACACAATATATGAAAAAAATACCCCATATACGGTTGAAAATATAGAAATATTTAGCCTCTTTACAATACAAAGTTCAGAACTTTCATACCGATCTCTCTTTCCTGGGAAAATTTTGATGTATGTGAAAATAAATTACTATTCCCGCATTCTCACTATACATACTCACAGATATGGTATATTTGCGATTAATTTCTTAGAATGTAGACTGGCACAACGGGCCGTGGCACTTGATCTGTGTGAACACATGACCACATTTCTTTCTTACGATAAGTTTTGAGTTAAACTGTAAGAGTTCGGAGAAGGAAAACCTGAACATGCATACACAATTTGCATGTGCGTTTATGTTAGAGGAGAACTTCTCAGCACTCGTTGCATTGTTGTACTAACGGCTTAATAATAAAAATTAATTATATATTCTTTTTCTTAGTAATCCTGTTTCAAAAACTCTAAATATATTAATACATTTCTTAAATGCTACCGAGAGGCAAAATCAATACTTGCAGATTGCAATGAAATAAATGTGCCAATTTTTTATGACATCGGGTTAGAATTAATTGGCTATCTTCAACTCTAAATTCAGCGATAGATATTCCATTCTCCGTTTCGAGCGGACGCGGTGGTCAAGTGGTCAGACTACTCGCATCCCACCAAAGCGAAAGGAGTTCGATTCTCAATATGGTCGCTCCCGGATTTTTGCACGTGAGAATCGTGCTGGACGATGTCGCTGCTTGCCGGATTTCCTCGATGATCTCCAGTTTCACCGACTCTTGCCTTCCGTTGCTGTTCCTTACTCACCTCACTTCGTTCTCATCCGCTTTGAAGACATCGATGTCAAAGTAAGCCCAAATCTATCCACTCCATTCCATTACCTTTTCAAATTATTTCGGTAGTTACCTTCATGAATTAATGTCATTATGCCATTTTACAATCGCAGCCAAACTCATTTTTTGGCAGCCATTCCATTATAGATTAGAAATAAAGCAGTAAATTGATAAATGCATTATTCCCATATATCAAAGTAAACTTCATTTCAAAATATTTTCATGTTCATTGGTAATTTGTTATAATTCTAGAAATGACGCTAATTTTATCACAAAAGTATACATTTTATGACAAGGGACCCTAACTTAAGAAGCAAATAATTTATTTCAGGAGGTAAATTATATAAACGACATGTTTTACTCTTCATTTGTTTCGGTACGAAATGCTGTGACTACTCTTTAACCTGATCTATCACAAATGCACATTCTCGAAAGGAAAATGTTTCATTGTTTTTCAAATGAATCACTCCGTTGTTTAACTGGGCGCCTCGGTGAACCAGTTTTCATGCAGTAAGGAAAATCTGTGCTTATGATTCCGTGAGTGGGAGTAGAGTTTCACCTTAAATTTAACTAAATACATTACATAAAAACAGAACAAAGATAGATGACGTTTGCTAACATGAACCTGATACCTCGTATATCGATCTGGTGGACAATATGAGAGCTAGAATGCACAGGATTATACAGAACATTATTATAACGAATCCTAAAATTGAAAATATTAACACTAAGATGTATGAATGGGAGTACTGCGTAAATTTGTTTTAACGATAACAAGTTACAATAAATATGATAAAGCAAAGTCAAATATTACTTACTTTTTCTTCCAACGGTGTTCTGCGGAATGGTTCTAAAGTTTGGAGATGTGCGAAATCCTTTCACAATTCGAACGAGTTTCGCTGCCTAGTAACAACTTCTTTGGGCTCTATTGATGAAGACCTTTTTTGGCAGATATTATAACTGTTTGTTGCGATGACGTATTCTCTCTGTAGATGTGTTCGTTTTAAATATTATGCAGCGGGTATCGTTACTTTGATCAATTTTAGCGTTGTGATAGCTGGAATTTCATTGAATTTTTTTTGCGAAAACATTTTTTGGCTATAATTTTTGTAAACAGTATGAGAGGCGTCGAAATGCTTGACTTTAAAATTGGTTTAAATACATTCAGTATTAATACTATGTTTTTAAATATACCTATTTCCCTCAATTGTTTTTGATTACATAATTGCTGCTGATTAACACTCTGAATGTTTATTAGGCACGCCAATTACTGAAATTATTGTTATGTTTTATTTCAAGGTGCATGCCTTGTACACACGACTTTACGCCAACTGTTTACAATGGCTCTACTGCGTATATCTGCATTTTGTTTCTTTGAGGTACCAGCCAACGCCGTTAGTTTAAATCTCTTTTATTACACGTTGGCATGAAATATATGGTTTTTTGCTCTAGTAAATGGCATTGATGCATAAAATGCAGTGTAATGTTTCTGAATATGAACGGAATAAAATAAATTTCGCTTCTCATAATTTATTTTGAATGATATATTTTTCATCCTCCGGCCACACATCGACCCCCAAATACAATACACACTATTTTGCGCCATATCACGGAAACGATGATATATAGCAAAACAAATATAACAGAACAATGTTATCGGCAACAAACAGGTGGACGTAAACATGCCAGGCATATTTTGCCATTTTTCCTATGGTTTAGGAAATATGGCCGGAAAATGGCTTCGCAAACAAGTCATATTCCTATTCCAGCAACCATATGTCTAAATTGGTGCATCCTGGATTTAAAAAGTAGAAGATCAAAACTGTCGGCAACAAAACAACAAACAAAATAAGATGTATTAATATGCTATGTATCTTGTACGGTTTAGAACATATTGGGACAAAGCCATTTTGCAACCAAGTACTCTTACTGGATTTTTAAGGTCACCAGATGTGAGTCATGTTATGGCTCCAGTTCCAAAAATGTTCAGGACTATCCAATTGACAAATCCACATGATCACATGCTATGTAGTTACAATGTACATTCTTAAGTACCTCGATTAGGAGGGTACGCCATTCGAAAAGTCTTGTTAATAGCCTAAGGTGATATTTAAGGGTTTTATTCTATCTCGAACAGGGAACATTAACAGGAATTTAATGAAAAGTAATCGACAAATATTTCAAATAAAAGAAAACAAATTATTTCATTTTACCGAACAACCAAAGTTCATCATACTCTGTAAAACTTGAGGTTTCTCTTAACACATTGTACAAAATGTTGTAGCACCGAATTTACGCTAAAATGTCAGGATGTATAAATAAACACCATAACGAAATGTACTGAAAATAAACATATTTTGACTCCTTAAACCAAATAGTTAGCAATATAATGTTACCCAAGATTACATGTGGCCGTCGAGATTATTTTGTATCGGCATTGCGAGTGACATAGATGCCTGGTGTTACGGTTGAGTCCCGGTGTGTAATGCCTAACTAAGCATTTACCGAAGAGCAACGCCACGGAGTTCNCGTTAGTTTAAATCTCTTT
Organism: Clitarchus hookeri; assembly: GCA_002778355.1. Lineage (NCBI taxonomy): Eukaryota > Metazoa > Arthropoda > Insecta > Phasmatodea > Phasmatidae > Clitarchus > Clitarchus hookeri. The sequence goes on along the minus strand of NQII01009393.1, from coordinate 5,519 downwards.
TATTAAACGTTGCCATGAAATATATGTTTTTTTTCTCTAGTAAATGGCATTGATGCATAAAAAGCAGTGTAATGTTTCTGAATATGGACGGAATAAAATTAATTTCGCTTCTCATAATTTATTTTGAATTATATCTTCTTCATACTCCGGCCAGACATCGACCCCCATATACAATACATACTATTTTGCGCCATATCACGGAAACGATGATTTATAGCAAAACAAATATAACAGAACAATGTTATTGGCAACAAACAGGTGGACGTAAACATGCCAGGCATATTTTGCCATTTTTCCTATGGTTTAGGAAATATGGCTGCAAAATGGCTTCGCAAACAAGTCATATTCCTATTCCAGCAACCATATGTCTAAATTGGTGCATCCTGGATTTAAAAAGTAGAAGATCAAAACTGTCGGCAACAAAACAACAAACAAAATAAGATGGTAAATATGTTATGTATCTTGTACGGTTTAGAACATATTGGGACAAAGCCATTTTGCAACCAAGTACTCTTACTGGGTTTTTAAGGTCACCAGATGTGAGTCATGTTATGGCTCCAGTTCCAAAAATGTTCAGGACGATCCAATTGACAAATCCACATGATCACATGCTATGTAGTTACAATGTACATTTTTAAGTACCTCGATTAGGATGGTACGCCATTCGAAAAGTCTTGTCAATAGCCTTAGGTGATTTTTAAGGGCTTTATTTTCACTCGAACAGGGGACATTAACAGGAGTTTAATGAAAAGTAATCGAAAAATATTTCAAATAAAAGAAAACTAAATATTTCATTTTACCGACAAAGTTCATCATACTCTATAAAACTTGAGGTTTCTCTTAACACATTGTACAAAATGTTGTAGCACTGAATTTACGGTAAAATGTCAGGATGTATAAATAAACACCATAATGAAATGTACTGAAAATTACCTTATTTTGACTCCTTAAACCAAATANAATGTCAGGATGTATAAATAAACACCATAATGAAATGTACTGAAAATTACCTTATTTTGACTCCTTAAACCAAATAGTAAGCAATATAATGTTACCCAAGATTACATGTTGCCGTCGAGATTATTTTGTATCGGATTTGCGAGTGACATATGTGCCTGGTGTTACGGTTGAGTCCCGGTGTGTAATGCCTAACTAAGCATTTACCGAAGAGCAACGCCACGGAGTTCATCAACACCAGGCCAGAACCAAATTCAGAAACGATATAACAATGGCGCGAAGACGCCTCAGAAGTGCTGGAATATCAAAACGGCAGACTGAGGGTGNCGATATAACAATGGCGCGAAGACGCCTCAGAAGTGCTGGAATATCAAAACGGCAGACTGAGGGTGATTGCAGCAAGAAGGGGAGAATGAACCACACGACGCGTGGCAACAGGGGATCCGCTGAGCCAGTGCTGATCTAAGAGCATTTTACCTAAGAAGAGCAGTCAACCCGGAGGAGCCCGCCACCGACGCGCAAGGGGAGCCAATCAAATCACAGTACGTCAATAGTCACGTGGTGGGGCCAGAAGAGTGATATAGGCGTCTACGGCCGAGAGGGGTCGTCCAGAGGATGCTTGAAGTCTGGTCTGTCGCCGACAACCTTGGGCCGTTTCCGCCAGAGGGTCCGGGTGCGAGGCTGTAGTAAGTTTCCTACATTTCTATGTGATCCTCCTTCTTACTCNGCCGTTTCCGCCAGAGGGTCCGGGTGCGAGGCTGTAGTAAGTTTCCTACATTTCTATGTGATCCTCCTTCTTACTCACAACCTTCCTTAAGCCCTTCCCTTTCACTCCCGTTGGACTTAACTTTAGGGGAATAGCATTGTATAATCTTCCTCTTTAGAACAAGTAAAGTCTATATTAATCAATTCAAACAATCTTTTTAATTATATGAGTTTATCCTGTTTTCCTTAATCTTAACCTTCCCTAAGAGTGTTATGAGCCACCCAGGCTCATAACACTGGGTATAGTTTTATTGATTGTGGATAACTTCTGATTTGCTTATAACACTTTATTCCTTTGCTATTTTTTATAAAAATATCAAAATCAGTTTCAACGGGTACATGAAGTGACACTCTTCTTCATTGATCCATGAAATGAAACGCCGTAACAGAGCTGGGCAGACTCTGTCGGAAAAGGAGGTATTTGTTAGGACCGGACCGTAGGCAGCTTATGTCTTTACCCCGAGGTTATCTGCCATGTTACCTGGAGTCTCGTAAACTACACTCTGTGTGTGGCTCCCCTAGAAGTAGTTGAGCGGTGTTGGATCAAGTGAGCCAGCAGTTCAGGTGACAGGACTTCCTTTCCTTATGCACCTTCNGCCATGTTACCTGGAGTCTTGTAGACTACACTCTGTTTGTGGCTCCCCAAGAAGTAGTTGAGCGGTGTTGGATCAGATGAGCCAGCAGTTCAGGTGAAAGGACTTCCTTTCCCTTTCCACCTTCCTGGAAAGTGTTGATCGACACACCCTTTAACATCAATGATAATGTCTGTTTTAAGAACCACTGGTAGAAATAACGATCACGTCGTGCTGGTAAGTAGTATGATCCTAACAAACTGTCATAAACACTGTTTGCCATCTAATAATCTTTGGTATGAGGTAATGATCGTTGCGTGCGTGTTTATGTCAGCCCACACATAGCTGGTATTGCTGTTGTAAACAGGGCCGTGAGTGAAATGCGTTCCTCCCGTAAAAAGAACGGACTCGTAAAATTCCGGATCACGATCTGTTTGCTGTGGAAACCATGTACAGTATACCATTCTGTGTAGAAGTTTAGTAGTGCCTACTGACTGGACCTTCCTACTAGGGTATGACGTGCAGTAACGGCATAAAGTGTGACGAAGCCACTTCATAAGCAGTGATGGTAGATGGTTTTTCCTCCCATAAGGTACGGACATCTTCTTAAATTAGCCGTACGCTTTCTTCTCTGCGCGCCACAGTTTCAGTTGTGTGGCAGAACATAATTTCTTTCCATTAAGAGCCAGTAAATCATCGCCAAAATGCTGTGTTCTGAATGTCTTATAGCAGGGTTCCTTTGTTGGTGACAATCGTGCAGGTAATCTGCCGTAGCACTTGACATCATCATACATTAAAACCATGTTTGTTAACTCTGCAGACACGTATTTGTTCACATTAAATGCGGAACAGTAAAGTTTAAGAAAGAATGCCAACTACATATTTTCAGGCTACCGGCTTGCGGTTTCTCATGACGCACTTGCATATTGTTGCTTTCAGATGCATTTTCGTTGGGAGTTCAAACATGCCCACAAAACACATGTTTTCTTACCTCCAAATGATTAAAAAACCTTCCTTTGTTTGTAGGGGCAGTTTTCTTGCAAATTATGTTAAAAAGGCATAACAAATGGATGACAATTTCGAAGATATGGACATGGTAATCATCCGTATTGATATTTAATACAATTTTTAATTTAATGAGTTAACTGTGATATTATAGTTGCAACTACCATTTATTTTTGACCGGCGATGTTGTTTAAATAAAATTTTCAGATGATAATGAGCTTTGTATGATAGCAAATTGTACGAATTTTGTTCATGTCTAATAATTTCCGCTATTTAAATATATTAAGGTAGTATAGTCATCCCTTTCTCAAGAGTAAATTATATGATTTATTATTACTTCAAGCTTCAAGTCATACATACATTCTATCTCATTTTCGAGATATAGTAAATCTCCTACAATAGCACGCTGTATACGATACGCCCATTGCAACGTAAAACACTGAATTAAACAAAATCATACTTGGCTGTAAAAATGATTGATATTCGCAACATAACGCCACGATATTATAATACAGCACTGCTGCAATTATTACGTGGGCCAAGATGTTGTTCGCAACCAGATCAAAAGTGACTACATGGCACGAATAAACAAAGTCGCCACCAAAATATCGTACGTAAGCTAATCGAAATCTTCGTATCACAACGAGATATATTAAAGGGTACAACAAAACATCAAGGAACTGTGTAGACATATTACAAATAGAGGATAAATTTTCTACATATAATATGAAGCAATTTCATAACGTTATTTGTTAAAACTAATGAAATACGTACCGAAGAAACCACTGTTCTTCACAGAAACATAAATAATAACACGCATCCATTGAAACTCTTAAGTTGCTAAACAATTTCTAAATGTAATTAAATAAACTCAAATGTAGTTATTTCGATTTTCAAATTATTATAAAATACGTTAGTTACATGTAGACAAACTGGTCACATTGTAAAAAATTTGTGTAATTTTACACCTAATATATGTAGCAGCAGTGTCTCCACAGACATCAGGGGAGGTGATGTAAAATAACATATTTAATCAACCCTTTGATGAGGGACTGGTCAGGGTAGAAGAGCTTGCGTGAGCGGGAGAGAGAGAGAGAGGCACGCGTTGCATCGCTTGTGTCTGGCGGGATCNAAAAAATTTGTGTAATTTTACACCAAATATATGTAGCAGCAGTGTCTCCACAGACATCAGGGGAGGTGATGTAAAATAACATATTTAATCAACCCTTTGATGAGGGACTGATCAGGGTAGAAGAGCTTGCGTGAGCGGGAGAGAGAGAGAGAGGCACGCGTTGCATCGCTTGTGTCTGGCGGGATCCAAGTCCTCGGTAGGTGAGTGCAGAAATGGAGCACATCTCCATGTAGACCTCGTTCAATCTATGAAAATTGGCCTACAGGCAAATATTTACTAGGCAGGCTACCACACAAAATGGCTTTGGTAAGAGTACACCCCTACATAAATTAAATAGAGTTTGGCACCCTCCAACTGCTAGGAACTTTACAACCCTCCTCTTGAAGCAATTGTACAGGGCATGTTAGTAATAAGCGTGCAAAAAGCAATGAAAAATGTTGTCTTGATAGTATTCACTAATCTTGACCGTCGATGCACAAATCACATGTTTAGGTGGAAAGCAGTTAAGTGGTTTACTGGTAGTTAGGCAGCCTTTGCCATTGTCGTGCATGGCTTGTGAACTGATACCCTGGCTAATACCCATGTCATAAAGCAACACATTTATAAGATTGTGGACAGCTGGGAAGCTACTGCGGGCAAGAGCCCCTTTGCATTTGTTCCTGTTATCGTACCAAGTGGCGACGAGTTTGAATGCCTGCTAGCATTGCGTTGATAGTTTACACAAGATACAGTTCTTAACAACGTGTGTGATGGAGTGGAGTAATGAGAAACTGCTGAACATGCATATCATGTATTCTGAAACGATGTGTAATGCATCAACTCTGCGTCTTCGATACGCCGTAGTTTCCAAATAGACATTTACCAGATGCACGTGCATTTACTTCAGTTCATCGGCGATTGTGTGAAACAGGAACTGTACACGCAAGTTACCACGATCTTAGCCGACCACGGTGANCAGTTCATCGGCGATTGTGTGAAACAGGAACTGTACACGCAAGTTACCACGATCTTAGCCGACCACGGTGAGACATTGAGCACAATGTATTTGACTATGTTGATGTTAGCCCAAGTGCCAGCACTCGAGGTAT
>NQII01009392.1:30255-51814 GCA_002778355.1 Clitarchus hookeri | reverse complement strand
TACAAGGGGCGGGCGGACAGTTGACCACTTATAGTTAAATATTCATATGGACTGTGTTTATCACATAACAACACTTATCACATAAGAACAAAAAATTCTTTAAGACTCACTGGTCTGGCGGTCGCCATAGCTGATGGCCTCTGCAAGGGGACTCCATCCTGCGAGGTTTTTTACTTTGACTGGTGCACCATGCGCTAGCAGCAGGTGTACACATTCTGAAAATATGACATCAGTTATAAGCAAACTGCACACAAACACAGACGAGGAAAGTTATACCACCGATGGGAATCTGTGCTAGCCATTTCATGACAAGTACAATAATAAATGTTCACAACATTTGTGAATTTGTTGTTTCCATTTAATTTTGTTTGGTATGACTTTTGTTGATATGTATTTAAGTATAGGAAATTTTATTTTACACATTATATATGCAAGTAAATTTAAGAGGTTCTCAAAGGTTTCAGCAGTAAATACATATTTTCAAAAAATTTATTTCCCAAAATTTTACTAAAATTTTCTACCTTATGTGTGTTAATTATTTATAAAAAAAACCTGTAAAAAAAAATTAGATGTACAACAATATACAAAATTTTCAACTGAATGCATGTGCACAAATGAGTATGTGTGCGCTACGTTAATTTCTCAGGAAGTATTAAAAACATTTCAATTAAATTTGGTATTTTGACAGTTCACAATGTAAGTAAGCACTGAATTCAGACCCCTCTTACATCTGCGAAAACCTGTGACTGGTAAACAATATATGCACTTCCTTTCAGTTGTGTTACATCCAATGATGTTCAGTGCTCAATGTGATAAATGCTTTCCAACAAGCTTACAGCACCATCGTGCATTTTAAGAGTTGCCATATTATGGTTTGAGAAACAATCACCCAAGTTTGGGATTATGCAGGGACCACTTATTCACCTAACACTGGCTACCATATCTGGGTTGCATCTGTGAAAACATAGGTTCACCACTGTATTAGGAAGAGCCATAAAAATGGAATACCCATTGAATACCATGTAAGTCCCCCCTGGATTATAATGTGTGAGGCAGAATCCACAACTTATCATTGTGCTGCCACCACCAGCCAGTAGAAGTCTTGCTGATATGCCAACCCCATGGATTTGTGGGGTTTTCCCAAAAAGCATGTTCTTAAATTAACCCAAATCAATTAAAAACATGACTCAAACAAGACTATGTATTTACAGATGCTGTCTCCAGTGGTAGTTTTTTTAGAGCTTAATTGAGTAGTTAATTATACATAGTGCACATGATAAATAGTACCAGCATATTAAGTTGGGTTTGTATTGATTGAATGCTTCCAGATACAGTACATATACCCTGTAGCAAAAAGTAACGCACAGTCACCATTTAGTATTGTAGCAATATCAAAAAATACACTAATTTGCAAAAAAAATTGATTATTCACATGGTACCATCGCAGGAACATGTAAGTGGGTACAGGCACAGGACATAGAAGTAGTATGTATACAGAAAACATCAAAAGCATCAAAAGATTGTACCACACAAAGCATGTACTGCAGGGGACCAACACTTGCAGGATGCACTTAGTATGGTGTTGGACCACCTGTAGCACAGAGACAGGCGGCGCTACGGTTGGACATGGAGGCACAGAGACGTCAGATGTTCTCCTAAGGAAGATCCTGCCACAACTGGTAGAACTGACCCTTCAAATCTGCAGTGGTTGCAGCTGGCTGAAGTTGCTGTCCAATCTGGTCCAAAATATTCTTGATGGGCGAGAGTTCTGGGGACCTTGCTGGCCAAGGAAGCATGTTGACATCACGAAGGCAGGCCAGATATACCCATGCTGGGTAAAGACAGGTATTATCCTGCTGGGAAATGGGGTTTATAAGCTGCTCCAGGAAGAAGAGTGCTCATGGTCGCAGGATTTCCTGGACGTTTCACCACACCGNCACGCTAAGAAGGGCAATGCCATTGAACAAGAAAATTCCTTCGGGTAAATGCAGAAATTCAATCCACTGAAGGTCACGAGGGCACGAGCCACAATAGGCCTATAACAATGGCATGTGGCACATTCCTTTATGACTCGCTACTCACTTATCACATCACTACTNTCAGTCCACCGACATGGTAATTTGTATTCATCTTTCAGCGTATCATGCCACGCAACTTCCAATCATCACCCAAACTGCTAGTTCGAAGGCCATCCCCGTTTAAATAATCTCAGCAGCCAAGATCTGGAACTTTCCCAGCACCCTGAGTCACGCTAAGAAGGGCAATGCCATTGAACAAGAAAATTCCTTCGGGTAAATGCAGAAATTCAATCCACTGAAGGTCACGAGGGCACGAGCCACAATAGGCCTATAACAATGGCATGTGGCACATTCCTTTATGACTCGCTACTCACTTATCACATCACTACTCTGTCCTCTTTCGCTCACTCGTGCAGGATAGGTCAAGGGTAGCTATGCAAACCAGCGAGAACATAACAATATTCACCACTGCTGGAGATAACTTCTACACTGTTTACCACTGTAATACATCAAGAACACCTAGCTTCAAGATTTCATCTGTTTTCAACTTAACTTTTTCTAAGTGTATAAATATCTGCTTCACCTAAACTACACTTCACCAACTTCTAATGTATTCTGAATGGATCGTAACATTTCCTTTGCAAAAAAGTATACTTCACACACAATTCTTGAAAGTGATGATAGCAGATGTCCATGTCATCTGGCACTGTTACAGATTTGTCACAGACATCTTGTATTCCACACCTCCACAAAACCAGATCTTGTTGGAATTGATGCAAACTTTTCATAAAATAGAAACCACAATTTTTAGTGTATGCAGTCTTATGACAAGCAGAATCTTGCAAATAATTTCCTACACAGCCTGCCATTATACTTAAATGCTGTTGGGTTATTACTTGCCACTTTTTACAATTACATAGAACAGCCAATTTCATATAATTTCAGCAAAACAGAAATGTTTAAAAAAAATTTAATATATTTAGAGTTAACATAATGAAGATTTAGGCATTTTTTATATTAATTAATAGTAGGCATTTTTGAATTAAAAAAACTGTAAGCTATTAACAATTAGAAAGACTAAAACAACTTTTGTGAATTTTTACTAATTTTAACACATTCCTTTTTGTCAACTTCAGATACATAAAACTTAAAATTTTATAATTTCTAATAAATGGAAGTCTGAAAATGGCAGTTGGTACTATTATATTTTTTTTAAGTACAAGCACTCTGAAACTTTGGNATATATTTAGAGTTAACATAATGAAGATTTAGGCATTTTTTATATTAATTAATAGTAGGCATTTTTGTATTAAAAAAAACTGTAAGCTATTAACAATTAGAAAGACTAAAATAACTTTTGTGAATTTTTACTAATTTTAACACAATCCTTTTTGTCAACTTCAGATACATAAAACTTAAAATTTTATAATTTCTAATAAATGGAAGTCTGAAAATGGCCGTTGGTACTATTATATTTTTTTTAAGTACAAGCACTCTGAAACTTTGGGAATTATTACTTAATATTATAAACAAAATTTAAAAAAAAAATATTTTAATTTAGAGATACACAACAGGCAAAACTTTAAAAAAATCTGTTGATTTGGTATATGACCCTAGTTCATCAGTAACACTTCGCCACCAAGATACATACAAGGGGCGGGCGGACAGTTGACCACTTATAGTTAAATATTCATATGGACTGTGTTTATCACATAACAACACTCATCACATAAGAACAAAAAATTCTTTAAGACTCACTGGTCTGGCGGTCGCCATAGCTGATGGCCTCTGCAAGGGGACTCCATCCTGCGAGGTTTTTTACTTTGACTGGTGAACCATGCGCTAGCAGCAGGTGTACACATTCTGAAAATATAACATCAGTTATAAGCAAACTGCACACAAACACAGACAAGGAAAGTTATACCACCGATGAGAATCTGTGCTAGCCATTTCATGACAAGTACAATAATATATGTTCACAACATTTGTGAATTTGTTGTTTCCATTTAATTTTGTTTGGTATGACTTTTGTTGATATGTATTTAAGTATAGGAAATTTTATTTTACACATTATATATGCAAGTAAATTTAAGAGGTTCTCAAAGGTTTCAGCAGTAAATACATATTTTCAAAAAATTGATTTCCCAAAATTTTACTAAAATATTCTACCTTATGTGTGTTAATTATTTATAAAAAAAACCTGTAAAAAAAAATTAGATGTGCTACAATATACAAAATTTTCAACTGAATGCATGTGCACAAATGAGTATGTGTGTGCTACGTTATTTCTCAGGAAGTATTAAAAACATTTCAATTAAATTTGGTGTTTTGACAGTTCACAATGTAAGTAAGCACTGAATTCAGACCCCTCTTACATTTGCGAAAACCTGTGACTGGTAAACAATATATGCACTTCCTTTCAGTTGTGTTACATCCAATGATGTTCAGTGCTCAATGTGATAAATGCGTTCCAACAAGCTTACAGCACCATCGTGCATTTTAAGAGTTGCCATTTTATGGTTTGAGAAACAATCACCCAAGTTTGGGATTATACAGGGACCGCTTATTCACCTAACACTGGCTACCATATCTGGGATGCATCTGTGAAAACATAGGTTCACCGCTGTATTAAGAAGAGCCATAAAAATGGAATACCCATTGAATACCATGTAAGTCCACCCCTGGATTATAATGTGTGAGGCAGAATCCACAACTTATCATTGTGCTGCCACCACCAGCCAGTAGAGGTCTTGCTGATATGCCAACCCCATGGATTTGTGGGGTTTTCCCAAAAAGCATGTTCTTAAATTAACCCAAATCAGTTAAAAACATGACTCAAACAAGACTATGTATTTACAGATGCTGTCTCCAGTGGTGGTTTTTTTTAGAGCTTAATTGAGTAGTTATTTATACATAGTGCACATGATAAATAGTACCAGCATATTAAGTTGGGTTTGTATTGATTAAATGCTTCCAGATACAGTACATATATCATGTAGCAAAAAGTAACGCACAGTCACCATTTAGTATTGTAGCAACATCAAAAAATACACTAATTTGCAAAAAAATTTGGTTATTCACATGGTACCATCGCAGGAACATGCAAGTGGGTACAGGCACAGGACATAGAAGTAGTATGTATATAGAAAACATCAAAAGATTGTACCACACGAAGCATGTACTGCAGGGGACCAACACTTGCAGGATGCACTTAGTATGGTGTTGGACCACCTGTAGCACAGAGACAGGCGGCGCTACGGTTGGACATGGAGGCATAGAGACGTCAGATGTTCTCCTAAGGAAGATCCTGCCACAGCTGGTAGAACTGATCCTTCAAATCTGCAGTGGTTGCAACTGGCTGAAGTTGCTGTCCAATCTGGTCCAAAATATTCTTGATGGGCGAGAGTTCTGGGGACCTTGCTGGCCAAGGAAGCATGTTGAGATCACGAAGGCAGGCCAGATATACCCATGCTGAGTAAAGACAGGTATTATCCTGCTGGGAAATGGGGTTTATAAGCTGCTCCAGGAAGAAGAGTGCTCATGGTCGCAGGATTTCCTGGACGTTTCACCACACCGTCTGGGTTCCTTCAATCACCATCAGTTGGATGCAGGAATCATAGGAAATTGCACGTTGGGGCAGTGTGTTACTCTACAATGAAGTGTGAATCATGGCACTGGCCCAGTCATTTCCAGACTCAAATTCGGCAGTCGCCTGTATCAAGACAGAACCATGATTCGTCGCTGAACACCATTGTCGCCAATCTGCAAGCTGCCATGTTGCCCGCTGTTGGTAGGTCACACGTGTTCAGCAATGCTTAGGTCATAATGGCAGACATTGTAAAGGATGCTATGATGACAGATCTCACTCTTCTAGCCGCCTGGATATAGTACTTGTGGACATAGGTGTAACCCCAGCTGCATTGACATGTCCCTGGATGGTGTCGCATAGCCAGGAGTGGGGAAGGGTGTCGCAATTATCCAATTAAGCCTGACCTTTACAATGGCCAGACGTCTTGGCGGGAGTATCACCACTTAGAACATAATGTTACAAAGTTTGATGCAAATGGAGAGTGCCAACAGCCATTTCTAAAAGGAAGGGGATTGCTTTACCAACCGCATTTTTAGCGATGTAAGATCTCATTTATACAAAATACCATTCACCGATTTGTCGCTTAATCACAAGAAGTTTCTGATATTTTCAACTAAACACACCTTAAAACTCAAATTTTGGGGATGCATACCTCCACATATATGTAGTATTGGCTATATATCAGGCATTGTATCATCACAGCTGAAAACTTTGTGAGCCTTTTAAAAGGAAACGGTGGGTCCTAAGCATGTGCAACAAATGCACCTTTTTTTGTCAAGTAGAATTTGCTGCTCAATAAGACAGCACAAAAATTCCATAAAACTTGAAGGTAAAAATATGTATGCAATTACAGGGCGGCCACACCTATTATTTTTATGAAGGTGGAAGGTCTTAACACAGGTTTTTTATAGGTTGAAGATCTCAATAACACATAAAATTTTCCAGAGAATCGTAGTTTAATTACACACCATTTCTAATATTTTGTGCAAATTGCATTCCTAAACTCGATTTTCAAGGGCATATATCTCTTTAGGAAATGAGCTAGGCTATAAGTTGTAAATGTCTACCATATTTTCCACAAGGAATCTCCTCACGAAATAATTCTGGTGATTTTCTGAACATCCTGTCTATACATAGTTAGTGCATTATTTATTAATGGTTACATTTTGGAGTATACTTTTCAAGTTCAATAAGCAAAAAAATCATCTTGTAAAAGTAATACACTTCACTTGAAGATGTAAGTATTATTAGTATGGGAAGGGTTTGTTGTGTGATCTGTGAAATGACAGTTCTTTCTATCATATATAACTGAAATGAAATGTTTACTCGTGGCTATTCAAATTCGAAACTACNGTCTATACATAGTTAGTGCATTATTTATTAATGGTTACATTTTGGAGTATACTTTTCAAGTTCAATAAGCAAAAAATCATCTTGTAAAAGTAATACACTTCACTTGAAGATGTAAGCATTATTAGTATGGGAAGGGTTTGTTGTGTGATAAGTGAAATGACAGTTCTTTCTATCATATATAACTGAAATGAAATGTTTACTCGTGGCTATTCAAATTCGAAACTACTTGCATGTTATTAGAAAATTTTCTATTCGATTCAAAAATATTCAAACATCAAAACCCAATATTTGCACACCACTAACTGCATCACACTGCTACTCCAAACTACCTGGATGGAGATGCAATACAATAAAATTAATGACGTGGTAAATTTACTTGGTCCAGATAGCAAGCCAAAAGCCAAAAGAAAGAAAGGCAAAAAAATTAACAGGAAAAGAAAAGGAAAATACTTATACTTTTGTATTACCCAGAAAGAGCACAGATGTAGAGGTGATTAGAGGGTAGGGGGGAGGTAAGAAAATGTGTCCGGCCTTCAGTTGGCCTCATGAAATAAATCTATTATGAATCCCCTCTGGGGAAACATGGTAGAATAACACAAAGGAGGTGCTTGGGAAGTGCATGTGTTAACAGGTGAGAACACAGTGTCCTGAAGACAGCGCAGATTACAATGCTCATAATAAGTTGATTTAACAATATTTCATAAATACTATGTTTACAGTAAATATCTATTTAATGTTTTAATCTAATTTTCCTTGCAATGTTTTTATTTTAACATAATTTTATTAATTGCCCCTAGTAAATTAATTTTAATTTTGTATTAACATAATTCTTAATCATAATTACACATCACCTATCAATTTTACTAGGAATAGGATTTTCAGTACTTAAATCTTAACACTTAAATATTGTTTTTCAAAGACATTTATATGTTGTTAATTTCTTTTAATAATTATTGGATTGTAATTAATTATTTTTTGTTTTATTTTAATTGTATTTCATTTTCTTGTGTTTTTTTTATTTTATAAGTTTTCAGTAACCCCCCGATCCACCATAAGTAGTACCTAGTTTTTTGTTAGTGCTGCAGTTTCGGGAAGTAATGCTTCTGATGGGGCCTTTAACTGAAGGCCAACATGATAAATTCAGCTGGGGTTAAATCTTTTTAATCTCCGGCACCAACCTAAATTAGTTAAGAGTTTGTTTGGTCCCAGAAGTAATTTCAATAGCAGGAAAGCAATGCTGCATTTTAGAAGAAGGCACAGGCATAATATCAGAGTTTTATTAGTGGTTTCAGACGCCGCTAACTTTGATTGTGCCGCATAATACCAGGCGCCATGTTAATTGCTATGATGCTGTTATATTACCACCTGATACCAGCCTTTTGCCAATGCTGGAGAGGCATCATGGTGTCAGATTTGTATTTAATTTGATTAATAATAAAGTTTACTAAAACTTTTTGTTGGTATTCCGTAGTTGGTATCAAAATAAATACGTCTAGTGGCGCCATCTATATTGAACTGTAACTATGTATGTGCTAAAAAGGAACAAATAAATCAGTCTGTTGCGGAAGCTTGACGTGTTTCTATCAGGTTATGGGCAATCCTTTTTTTTACGTGATTTTATCAGTTTAAAAGTTGAAATAGTGTAACGTCAATTCGCTGAAACATGACCTCGAGCTATATTGCGAGTGTGCCTAAACTAAAAGGCAGGGAAAACTATGACGAGTGGAGTTTCGCGGCTCAAAATTTGTTGGTGTTAGAAGGCATGGAACACTACATCATGGCGGTGCCTGACGTCGAATTGAAGCCGGCCGATGACGCCAAGACGAAGGCAAAGTTAATTTTAACGATCGATTCCGCGCTGTATGTGCATATCAAGAATACCAGGAGCTCGGCAGAATTATGGACTAAGTTGAAGAACATGTTCGATGACTCAGGTTTTTCTCGAAAGATAACTTTACTTCGCCATCTGATATCTATCAGACTTGAAAATTGTGACTCAATGACCACCTATGTCACGCAAATGGTAGAAGCAGCACACAAGTTAAATGGCACAGGTTTTAAAATCAGTGATGAGTGGGTGGGATCGCTATTATTGGCAGGTTTGTCAGATCGTTTTTCTCCCATGATTATGGCAATAGAACATTCGGGTATTTCGATAACTGCTGACGTCATTAAGTCAAAGTTACTTGACATGGAAGTTTCCCATGGAAATGAAACGACAGGCGGCACTGCGTTTGCTGCGAGAAATAAATTTCATTCGGGCAACACTAGAACAAGGCAATATGGCGCGCCGACGTCAACATCGAAAGTAAAGGTGAGTGGATCAAAACCAATAACATGTTATAAATGTAAAGAAGAAGGACATTATCGCAATCAATGCCCGTTGTTAAAGAAAAGTAATTGTGTATTTAATGTTGTATTCCTTAACGGAAAGTATAACAAACATGAATGGTACGTCGACTCGGGAGCAAGTGCACACATGACGGTAAATAAAAACTTGGTTAAACGCATAACATCAACGCCATGTTTACCAGAGATTGTTGTTGCCAATGACTCGAAGGTGCCAGTGTTGTGCTCCGGAGACGTTGACATTATTTCGGACACTAATTACCACATTACAGTGAAAAATGTACTATGCGTGCCCAGTTTAACAACAAACTTGTTGTCTGTCAGTGAGCTTATAAAGAACGGGAATCGTGTCGTATTTAAAGCCAATCATTGTTACATTAGAAACAAGCATGATGTGTTGGTGGCGACTGCAGATTTAACCGAAGGTGTTTATAAGTTGAGGATAAAGTCGCAAGGATGTTTATTAGCTACTCCAACTGCAAGTGGTGGGCTGTGGCACAGGCGGCTAGCACATTTAAACAGTCAAGATATGAACAAGATGAAAAATGGACTTGTTGATGGATTATCTTATCCTGACGATTATGAAGTGACACAGTCAGATTGTGTGACCTGTTGTGAAGGGAAACAAACAAGGCTACCTTTTTCACATGTGGGTGAGCGCAGTAGTCAGAGCCTACATCTAATACACACTGATGTTTGTGGCCCCATGGAGGTCAGTTCACTTGGTGGTGCTCGTTATTTTCTTTTGTTTGTTGACGACTTTAGTCGGATGATATTTATATACTTTTTAAAATATAAAAGTGAAGCTTTCACTAAGTTCAAAGAATTTAAGTCATTAGTTGAAAATCAACAGAACAAGAAAATAAAGATATTGCGCTCTGATAATGGACTAGAGTTCTGCAACAAAGAGTTTGATTCGTATTTGAAACAAGAAGGTGTAATACATCAACGAACAAATGTGTACACACCTGAACAAAATGGTTTGTGTGAGAGAGCGAACAGAACTGTTGTCGAGAAAGGTAAATGTTTATTATATGATGCAAAGCTGGAGAAAAGATTTTGGGCTGAAGCAGCCAATACAGCTGTTTATCTTAAAAACAGATCCGTTGCTTCAGGATTGCATGATAAAACTCCTTATGAAGCGTGGTATGGGAAGAAACCAACTCTTAGTCACATTCGTTTGTTTGGGAGTATGGTGATGGTTCATGTTCCAAGAGAAAAACGAGCAAAGTGGGACAAGAAATCCAAACAGCATATACTTGTTGGATATGCGGACAATGTCAAGGGCTATAGAGTGTATGATCCAAGCAGAAATACAGTCAGCACTAGCAGAGACATAGTTGTGATGGAAGATAAACTTGGTATGGAGGAAACAGTTGAAGATCCTGCGACTTGGATTCCGACTGAAATCATACCAGAGCAGCATGATCAGAGCTGTGATTCAGTGGGGGAATGTGAACACAATGATTCAGAATCACAGAACTATTCATCAGATTATGCTGACGGTAATGAAACATTAACCGCACGAGAGAGTTCATCCGAGGAGCGTCTAGAACCAGTGGTGGCTGTTCCAGATCCAGGTGTTACAGTTGGAAGCAAGCGCGAAAGGAAACAACCGCAGCGGTATGGCTTCAGTAACATGTGCCTTTCCAGTACTGTTCCAGCTGCAGGTGAGATTATGTTTGCAGAGGCTATTGAAGGGCCAGAGAAAGATCAGTGGAAGCAGGCCATGGAGGAGGAGCTACAGTCATTTGACGCAAATGATGCTTGGGAGCTGGTGGACAATCCAGGTGATGTGTCAATTGTGAAGTGTCGATGGGTGCTAAATAAAAAACTTGACTTTGACAATAACGTGCGCTACCGTGCTAGGCTTGTAGCAAAGGGATTCACACAGAAGCCAGGTGTAGATTATACTGACACTTTTTCACCAGTTGTGAGGCATTCCACATTACGGTTGCTTTTTGCTTTAAGCGTAAAGATAGGTATGGACATTACTCATCTTGATGTAACTACCGCATTCTTGAACGGTCATTTAAAAGAAGACATTTATATGTCAGTGCCTGAAGGTTTTGTAAACAAAAGTCATGGTAAAGTTTTAAAATTAAAGCGGGCCATCTATGGATTGAAACAATCATCTTTAATGTGGTACCAAAGAGTTAAAGATTTATTATGTAATTTAGGTTTTAAAAACAGTGTTTGTGAACCATGTTTATTTTCAAAAATGTATGATGATGTAAAAATCATTATTGGGCTTTATGTTGATGATTTCTTGATTTTTTCAAATAATGATTTAGAGACACAGAAATTAAAGCATGTATTAAGTACAGAATTTAAATTAAAGGATTTAGGACCCGTTAGGCAATATTTAGGCATGAGAATAAATATGGACAGGAAAAGGTGTATTATTACTGTTGATCAACAACATTATATTGAACAACTTTTGTCTAAATTTAATATGTCTGATTGTAAACCTATTGATACTCCAATTGAGTCTAAACTAAATATAGGTAAGCCAGAAAAATGTGAACCTAACATTCCTTATCAAGAACTAATTGGAAGTTTAATGTACTTGGCGGTGTTGACTAGGCCAGACATAGCATATTCAGTTAGCTACCTTAGCCAATTTAATAGTTGTCATAGCGAAGTGCATTGGAACTATGCTAAAAGGATACTAAGATACTTACAAAGTACTAAACATTATTGTTTAAAATATAGTAATACTGATCTAGACTTAGAAGGTTTTGTTGATGCCGATTGGGCGAGTGATGCTTTAGATAGAAAATCCTATACAGGCTTTTGCTTTATTATGTCAGGATCAGCTGTTTCGTGGCAGAGTAGGAAGCAACAAACAGTATCACTGTCCAGTACTGAGGCAGAGTACACTGCTCTCTCAGAAGCATCAAGAGAAGCTGTATATTTAAGAAAGTTATTGTATGAACTTACTGATAGTCATTGTGTAATTCCTTTGCATTGTGACAATCAAAGTGCATTGAAACTGGCCACAAATCACCAGTGTCATAATAGATCCAAACATATAGATGTAAGATTTCACTATATAAGAGATGTTGTTAGAAATAAATTTGTTAAAATTAAATATATTCCCACTGGGGAAATGCCTGCTGACCTGCTGACAAAGGGGGTATGTTTATTAAAACATTATAAATTTATGAACAAGATAGGTATTGTGCCTATGTTATCCAAATAACTTGCTTATTTCGATAAGTGGGGGTGTTGGTATTCCGTAGTTGGTATCAAAATAAATACGTCTAGTGGCGCCATCTATATTGAACTGTAACTATGTATGTGCTAAAAAGGAACAAATAAATCAGTCTGTTGCGGAAGCTTGACGTGTTTCTATCACTTTTTAGTAGTTTTGAAAAATTTTTATTGTGAGAATTGTTTAATACGATCCAATGGTCTGGATGTTCTACAGACTTGAGCTAGCACCAGAGCAACGTCATTTATTGAATTAACTCTGAGAAACTATGAAAGCATCTAAATTGTTTTGAAATAAACAGTTTAAGAAAGAAAAGAAATTTTAATTTTGCATAAATTTTTTGAGATTTTAAGATTACTTAATATCATTTTTCCTTGGAGCAGTGAATTTAACTTTATTTCCTGTTAAATGAGATGAGAAATCAGCTATTAATATCAGAAGTAACACTATTAAATTTGTTTCATTTTTGGACTTACAGCATGCAGCACTATGAATTTATTAATTTTTCATAATTTCCAGTATAGTAATTAATTTTAATACATTCTGCACAAAAGGACGATGGTACTCTCAAGCCATCATACTCATTCAGTTTTAAGTTTTAATTTTGACTTTTAATTTTTCATAGTCAGCACACTAATTTTTTACAAAATATAATATAGTTAGAAGAGAAAATTGTTATTTAATAAACCCAAGTAAAAACTTATTATTTCTCTAATTTCTCAGTAGCTATTAGGAATCATTCGCAGTGCTTTATTTTGTCAAGTGTTGTATGTTTTATGAGTTAGCCTATTTGTGCATTGCAAGTGTTGCT
This sequence comes from Clitarchus hookeri, assembly GCA_002778355.1. Classification (NCBI taxonomy): domain Eukaryota; kingdom Metazoa; phylum Arthropoda; class Insecta; order Phasmatodea; family Phasmatidae; genus Clitarchus; species Clitarchus hookeri. The sequence goes on along the minus strand of NQII01009392.1, from coordinate 38,477 downwards.
GTCTGCGTCACGTCTGTGTCTCACACCAAGGAATGTCACCAACATACTGCAGTGGAACCGCGTTATAGCGATAGTCAACAATGGCAAAATATATTATCGATATAGCGAGTTATCGTTATAAGACCATTTACTGTTTTTTTTGTACGAAAGTGTTGTGGCCAAATTTACTGTGTGTAATGTACAGTGTTGCCCTTACGACCAGAAGGTTCTTACGGGCTGCCCTTGTAGATCCTGTGTTTAAATAATGCCACAATCTATGCGTATGAAGTGTATGTAATGACCAGCAGACATCTTCCTCCTTTCTTCTTCCCCTCCCCCAAATTTTCGGGTTGCAAGATGGAGTTAGTTGCCTACCAATCAGAGCGCTACTTCACTCCTTGTCTCTCTCTCTCTTTCACCTGCCTCCTCTTCTCCTGTCTCTCCCCCATCCCACTCATCAATTTACAAACCTGTCACGCCTCAAAGCAGAGCTTCCACATGTTTAAAGTTTCCCCTCCACTCCCTTTCACATTCATGTTGCCGATCTATAANACGCCTCAAAGCAGAGCTTCCACATGTTTAAAGTTTCCCCTCCACTCCCTTTCACATTCATGTTGCCGATCTATAAATTCCTCCAAACCTTCTTTGTTTCCGTGTAAGGCAGAGGATAGCAAGCCTCTCAGGTTGAGAAGAAAGAAAGAGGCGACACGTTTTTTTTTGGGGTGACATTCCAACACCGCAAAAAAAAANAGCCTCTCAGGTTGAGAAGAAAGAAAGAGGCGACACGTTTTTTTTTGGGGTGACATTCCAACACCGCAAAAAAAAAACCAGCAAGTCCTGTAAAAGAAAAATTAAACTGGCCACCAGCAGTTCAATTACCAGAAAATTGCTGGGTAGGGAACCTTTCATCTTACAGCACTTCACAATTTTTTTTTTCAAGCTTTCTTCCTCAAAACTAATTATTGTTTTCAAGTATTATTGAAAGAATAATAACTAAAAAAACTGTTTTAAATCATTAATTACACGCCCTCAGCATCTTTTCGCGACTTAAAATATTTTAAAACCAAGTTTCCAAACAAACTTTTACTCGCTCGGCAGAGTGACACACCCACGAGGAAATAAGCGTAATTTAACCAAATCAACCCCTCAACATACAAAATAACATACTAGTAAACTTTCAATAGTATTTTCTCTAATTAAAACAGCAAATTAAAATCACTGGTGAAATCATTCTTTAAATACCAGTTACTTAAAATCACCGTTTATGGAAAACTAATTTTTAAATTTCAAAGTTTTCTTGGGTCACGCCTTCACAATTTACGACATTTTTATAACAAACTCTGGCATTAATAATCCATTTTTAATACTTTTAAAACCTGCAATATTCAAATTCCCATTTTTGCACAACAAAAATCACAGATTATGAAATAACTTTTTTCAATTACAAAACTTTTCCCAGGTCACGCCCTTACGATCTAAAACAACTTTATAACAAACTTTGGCATTTAAAATTTGTTTTTAATAATATAAAAAATCTGCAATGTTCAAAATTCCCGTTTTATTTAACAACTAAACTAAAGTAGTCGACCACCTAGACAGTACAGCATAAAAGGAGCGGCAGGCTGCTAGCATCTTGCCGCCACCATTCCCCTCCCCCTTTCTGCATTTTTTCCAGCGTACTCCTCTTTTCTTGCCTTCGACTAGCTCTACTCCCATTCGTACCTCTCCCCTCCACTATAATACCATCTTCCTTATCCCTCATAATACTTGCCCGCTCCTCTTACCTCCCCTTACCATAACTCCGGCTGACGCGAGTGTTGCCACACAGACTAACAATGGCTGGCTCGTGTGTGGCAAGTGGGCGNTCTTACCATAACTCCGGCTGACGCGAGTGTTGCCACACAGACTAACAATGGCTGGCTCGTGTGTGGCAAGTGGGCGAATGTCACTTGCGATACGACATGTTTAAACATTTTAAAAATACGAGTTTACAAATGTTCCTATTGCTATAGCGAAAGGCTTCATTGATGGATTTTTGTTATAAACGAAGTAAGTACCTTTCAAACGATAGGGAAAATTACAGTGCATTTAAAAACTATCGCAATAGCGGATGTGTTGCTATAGGCCATACTCGTTATAGCGCGGTTCCACTGTATTACAGCTGAACTCAGTGATTTTAATCTCTCACAACACAAGTCAAAAAAAGTAATAAATTTTTATTTCTCTCTTCAGAAATATTATTATTATATGCAATAATTTATTACATTATGTCACTATGTACAGTAATACGAAAGAATCTTTGAACTTTCATTTGAACTTTAGTAATGCAGGTGGTACAAAGTTGCCCTGGCTGGTACAATGTCATGCCAAATGACTGTATTAAAATAAAATTAAACTACCTATTGTGAAAGGATGTAATGTAATTTTAGGTAGGACTAAAAATCATNTGTAATGTAATTTTAGGTAGGACTAAAAATCATTATTTTATGATTTTTAGAATGCTTGTCAAACATAATATTTGTTTTTATGCTCCATCTTTGTGATGGCATGCACTAATTCATAAAAATCCATCTATGTAATTTAAACATTATTTTTAAGTCATTAATTCTTGTTCTGACACTTAGGTATATGGAAACAAATAAACACAATAGCAACAAACTACCAGAAAGGCACTGCTATACCTTACACAAACATTATACAAACAGCACATGTATTGGAATCCTACTTCCTTGACCAAAGAATTTTTGCAACATTATTGTAAAAGGAATGCTTGCCCTCCGGAGAACTAAAATCTTGTTTCTTGTTCAGAAATTCACCTGACTCATTAAGTCTTTCCTGCACCTTTGTATTTCTCAAGTTAGCAATAAAATTATTAATAATATTTAGAATTATTTTTAGTAATTGATTTTATGCATATCCATTTTAGCTACAAAAGCTACAATTTTTGTAACTGAAATTAACGTACAAAATTATAACCAACTATCAAAAAGATTTTTAACACTAGTATCAATATTTTCTTACATACAACCATAGTAATTACATACTATGATTGCCCTTTCTGCAAAAGGTGCTTTCTGAATCATGCAAAATGGAAATACACCTAATTTTCTGTAAAAAAAAAAATAAAAAAAATAGACACTCATGAATTTTTTTTAACATTAAGGAAATTCTAGCAAAAATTTGTTAGCGTTACAAAATATATAAATTCCTCATTTGTATGCAACTTAAACTGTTCTTTCCCTATCATTTTGATTGCATGCGTATTGTACTTTTTAACAAGTGCTACATGTTGTAAAGTCGAGTGCAGTACTTAAATGGCAGCCATTCTACCTTAAACTAAGATTAATTCTACTCAGGTTAGGAAAAAAACAAGTTTTCTTATGGGAGAGGTTGGCATAGGGAAAATTTCTGCCGCTACATGCGCAGTGTTCCAAAGAGGTCACTTTTAAATACAATGTTAAGCTATGTGAATAATAAAAGCGAAATATTTTACTTAGTTACATAGTTATTTTATATTTTATTTATGATAATTGCAATTATTTTGTATTTTAACTTAGAAAATAGAGAAAATCCGGTACACATTCAACACTAGCGTTCACCTAGTGGCGAAAATTTTTCGTTTGTAAACTAAAAGCATTGAGCTTCCCAAGCCAAGTAGAATAAACATAACTTTAACGCATGCGGTGACAGCACTGTCAAAATCATGTGAATCATGTGTTCAAACAATGACATGGATGTCTCTTACATTAGGTTTTACAACAAATTCATTCTAAAATGCATCAAAAAAATATTTAGCAAAACTTTAATATTTTCAGTTGCATTAAAATTTGGACAGAGAATGTATACTAGTAACATTTAAGAAGATGNTTATTTTATGATTTTTAGAATGCTTGTCAAACATAATATTTGTTTTTATGCTCCATCTTTGTGATGGCATGCACTACTTCATAAAAATCCATCTATGTAATTTAAACATTACTTTTAAGTCATTAATTCTTGTTGTGACACTTAGGTATATGGAAACAAATAAACACAATAGCAACAAACTACCAGAAAGGCACTGCTATACCTTACACAAACATTATACAAACAGCACATGTATTGGCGAAAAGTGACTGTGCAAAAATGATTAATTCACATCCACAGAAACCAGATTTGTAAGTAGCTTAAATTTTTTGTTGCGGACTGCAAAATTATTGTGAAATTTCCTGAAAATTTAATACCAATTGCACATTAGTTCAATCCTACTTCCTTGACCAAAGAATTTTTGCAACATTATTGTAAAAGGAATGCTTGCCCTCCGGAGAACTAAAATCTTGTTTCTTGTTCAGAAATTCACCTGACTCATTAAGTCTTTCCTGCACCTTTGTATTTCTCAAGTTAGCAATAAAATTATTAATAATATTTAGAAATATTTTTAGTAATTGATTTTATGCATATCCATTTTAGCTACAAAAGCTACAATTTTTGTAACTGAAATTAACGTACAAAATTATAACCAACTATCAAAAAGATTTTTAACACTAGTATCAATATTTTCTTACATATAACCATAGTAATTACATACTATGATTGCCCTTTCTGCAAAATCTGCTTTCTGAATCATGCAAAATGGAAATACACTTAATTTTCTGTAAAAAAAAAAATTGACTCTCATGAATTTTTTTTAACATTAAGGAAATTCTAGCAAAAATTTGTTAGCGTTACAAAATATATAAATTCCTCATTTGTATGCAACTTAAACTGTTCTTTCCCTATCATTTTGATTGCATGCGTAATATACTTTTTAACAAGTGCTACATGTTGTACAGTCGAGTGCAGTACTTCAATGGCAGCCATTCTACCTTAAACTAAGATTAATTCTACTCAGATTAGGAAAAAAACAAGTTTTCTTATGGGAGAGGTTGGCATAGAGAAAATTTCTGCCGCTACATGCGCAGTGTTCCAAAGAGGTCACTTTTAAATACAATTTTAAGCTATGTGAATAATAAAAGAGAAATATTTTACTTAGTTACATAGTTATTTTATATTTTATTTATGATAATTGCAATTATTTTGTATTTTAACTTAGAAAATAGAGAAAATCCGGTACACATTCAACACTAGCGTTCACCTAGTGGCGAAAATTTTTCGTTTGTAAACTAAAAGCATTGAGCTTCCCAACCCCAGTAGAATAAACATAACTTTAAAGCACGCGGTGACAGCACTGTCAAAAGCATGTGAATCATGTGTTCAAACAATGACATGGATGTCTCTTACATTAGGTTTTACAACAAATTCATTCTAAAATGCATCAAAAAAATACTTAGCAAAACTTTAATATTTTCAGTTGCATTAAAATTTGGACAGAGAATGTATACTAGTAACATTTAAGAAGATGNCTTAGCAAAACTTTAATATTTTCAGTTGCATTAAAATTTGGACAGAGAATGTATACTAGTAACATTTAAGAAGATGGATTTATGTGAACATGCGCAAACCTAAGTCCAAACTTAAGGTTTTTTTTTTTTTACAAATTTTTTTAGGACAAAAAATTAGTTTGTTGTTAGGGCTTGCAAGTTGGTTACTATGCAGCTGACATGCATAGACCACTAATTGAACAGTCCTGGTCTAAAAACTCCTGGGAGATAAGGCATTGAATAATTGATTCTATAGCTCTGGGTCCAAACAAGATGTGCATCACACACTCAGGATACCCTGGCACACGTACCTTTCCTCCCCAGCATGACCGCCAAGTGCAAGGCTGTGTTTCCTGAAACAAGAAAGCAGAGCTTGTTACAAACAGATAATCGGCACAGCGGACAAAGAGTAATGTACCTGGCTCTCTAATCAGGCTGATTAGCAAGCACTTCCAGAACAAAATTTTAATATCTAGCCAACTAAAAAATATTTCTTGTAAAGATTTTGTGAATTCATTCATTAAGATAAATTCATATCCAAGACTTCCTTTAAAAAAATTGAAAAACATGTCTACCAACTGCTTGATGTTTTGTACAGTGATTTAGCTTATGATAGAAGCCAAGCCATTTTTAAATCCTTTGTCATAAGTGAAAATATTTAAGGAACAAATAACTTTACTAGCAGGAAGTAGGTTCCAAGCACTTTTACCTTTAAAAGAAAAATACTGAAACATTCAAAATCAACAAAAAAATGTACCTGATATTTTTAAAGAATTTCTTTCAGATTTTGATACTTAAGAATTCAAAAATAAACCATGGACTCCCCAAGTGGCAGTAAATTGGAAGCTTGATTACTAGCCAAGGGAATTTCTAAAATAATGGGCAAGACTCAGACTTGTTACAAGAACTGTTCGTAAATAATTTACACTGTGAATCACTAGTGGAAACACATTTCAATGCATTGGTTTTACATTGGAACTCATGCCTCAGCCGTTGAAGGTCATTGCAGGATGCGTTGTGCACACACAGGAATAGGTGAGTGTGTGCAGTTGTGTAAAGGTTATGTGCAAAGAGCGTAGGCTCTACATAACTTACTCAAGGTGCACTGTTTGTAAGTGATCATTATTTAATTCCTGGTGACATTCCAATGTTAATTGTATGACTGTACTGTGTTTATCATACTTCTGGTCGCCTAATGAGTGTTTTGCCCATGGAATTTTCCTGCCTTTTATCTGTAGTTTAGTAAATAAGATTGTTCAGTGCATTTTGACCTTTTTTGTGAGGAATTAACACTCAATGCCTATAGACTGCACTCATTTATTAAAAGAACCATCCTCTATTATGCTGTTTTACTGTGTGGTATTTGATGTGTATGGACCCAAAACATCCAATCTTTAGCCTGGCTTGCCCCATGGCTCAACACAGAGTTTTAGGGCTTACTCTGTGTATGGCATCACCATCTCCAGGTCATGTGGCAATGACAACCTGGGGTCAGAGATATGTTCTCCAGGATGTAATTGAATAAGTGATGATAAACACCAGANTCATGTGGCAATGACAACCTGGGGTCAGAGATATGTTCTCCAGGATGTAATTGAATAAGTGATGATAAACACCAGAGAGGGGTAGATGGGTACAAATGGAGCATATTTCCTCAAGGAACAAACTGTATAACGTCCATAGTAAACCATTTAATGGCTGTGGCAATGTGCAGGGGCAGGTATATAGCCTCAATAATTAGGCAACAGGCAGTGCAAATAAATTACAATTTATTTACACATTTGGGAAGAAGGTTGTTCAAATTGTTGGCCATCACTGGCCACACAGGCAGTGCAGCGAAGAAGCACGTTGCAACGCACATATGCAAAGGTTTCCGGAATTACGTTGATGCTGTCAACTGCTCTCCATATCCACGTAATGAGCTCATCCCTTGGGCCCTACAGCAAGACATAACGTGGTGTGATGTCAGGTGAGCATGATGGCCACGCTATGGGGCCTCCCTTACCTATCCATAGGTTCGAGAAGTGCACATATTGGTGCCGGCGAACCGCAATGGCAAAATAAGGCGGGCCCCATCCTGCTGAAATAAAAAACATTGCCTCATGAGCATCTAAAGGAACATCCTCAACGTATTCTGTTAACAAGACTTGCAGGAACTGAAGATACGTAGCACCACTGAGACTGAGACTGTGCAGTGTTATCAGGTGTGCAGAACTGCACTCATGCTGGTTAAAATGCCAAGGGTTAACTATGGATGTTAGAAAATTTGTTCCTTGATGAAATATGCTCCATTTGAACTCGTCTACTCCACTCTGATGTTTATTATCATTTATTATATGTTCTTGACATAAGGTCAGTCAGGACTGATATACAAAAAATTTTTCCCTATTTTTATTTAACAAATATTTTTATATGCATGCAAAAAATATTGACAGATGCAATTTTACTAGCTGTATCATTTTGCTTAAATTAAAAAATACACAGTTCAACAGTTTCTAAAAAAAATTAATTTATAATTTATAAATTTAACCTTGTCCTAAGCAAGCCTAAAATGCCACTCATAATTTAATGAAACATTTGTGGTTTTTACATGCTAGTGGACAATGAACACTTTAAGAGTGAAAGGAAAGGCAAACCACGTGGATTTACATGTTTTTATAGAGACCCAAAAATGGCAAATATGTTGTGTATCTCTTAATAAATATCTTGTGAAATACTGTGCCAGGTAAGGTCCAAGTTACCTGTAATATAGGTGAAAAAAATTAAATCCTGTTTTGTTTCACCTATCATGCCAAAGATGATTAACAATATCACTTTAACACATGTCTTCACTAGTTTACGGAT
>NQII01009392.1:0-25951 GCA_002778355.1 Clitarchus hookeri | reverse complement strand
GGGCCCCATCCTGCTGAAATAAAAAACATTGCCTCATGAGCATCTAAAGGAACATCCTCAACGTATTCTGTTAACAAGACTTGCAGGAACTGAAGATACGTAGCACCACTGAGACTGAGACTGTGCAGTGTTATCAGGTGTGCAGAACTGCACTCATGCTGGTTAAAATGCCAAGGGTTAACTATGGATGTTAGAAAATTTGTTCCTTGATGAAATATGCTCCATTTGAACTCGTCTACTCCACTCTGGTGTTTATTATAATTTATTATATGTTCTTGACATAAGGTCAGTCAGGGCTGATATACAAAAAAATTTTCCCTATTTTTATTTAACAAATATAGTTATATGCATGCAAAAAATATTGACAGATGCAATTTTACTAGCTGTATCATTTTACTTAAATTAAAAAATATACAGTTCAATAGTTTCTAAAAAAAATTAATTTATAATTTATAAATTTAACCTTGTCCTAAGCAAGCCTAAAATGCCACTCATAATTTAATGAAACATTTGTGGTTTTTACATGCTAGTGGACAATGAACACTTTAAGAGTGAAAGGAAAGGCAAACCACGTGGGTTTACATGTACATATAGAGACCCAAAAATGGCAAATATGTTGTGTATCTCTTAATAAATATCTTGTGAAATACTGTGCCAGGTAAGGTCCAAGTTACCTGTAATATAGGTGAAAAAAATTAAATCCTGTTTTGTTTCACCTATCATGCCAAAGATGATTAACAATATCACTTTTACACATGTCTTCACTAGTTTACGGATCCGAGGAGAGTGTGTAGAGATTTACTAGGCGTGCCGCTGCCGCGCTAAGCCTATCGGGACTAGTGTTGCCTTCTGCCCTTGAGGAGATCAAATGATTGGGGTTATCGTTGCAAGAATGTTATGGTCATCGCCCAAACCTCTCTTAGTGAGACTTGGGGTGCAGGGAACCTTCTAGATTGAGCCAGCAAGTCTAAGTCGTGACGGGCCTCCAAGCCAACAATCTAGAGTTTGGAGCATTGTATGGTCTTAAGAGCCAGGTGTGCGAAGACAGCGAAGCGACAAGCCAGCGAAGCGACAAGTGGTGATAACAATGACCAGCGTGGGTAAAGGTGTGCAGACTGCGAGATTCGGTACGGTGGAGAGAGACTGAAGAGCAAGACTATTGAACTGGATGTGTGAGAAACAGACTTTTGGAATGAAGGCAACAGACAGACCCATCTATGCAAACATTAAAAAGATGGTCCAAGAATGTTTATCTGTCTGACCCACTCTGACATATTTTTCATTAGAAACACTTATCTGAGCACAAAAATCGCAGTATTCCTCCGCTGGTCATCTCCAACCAAAGCCTCAGGAGAACCTCTTCTTGCTGCCTCAACTGACCATCTGACTTCAAGAAATGGCTTTTCTCAGGTCTTTATAGTAGAAAACCTGCCCACAAAAACTTCTAGGAATGCACATTTTTGCTATAACGTCAATAAAAATTTACCTGACTAATCAGGGCAATGAATTCACAATTGGCACATGTGCACTCTACTGCAACATTGTGACAGTTTGGCAACATAGTCTATAACTTATGACATCATGCCACTAGTAGCACCGGGGTGTGAGACTCGGCACGCGCCGGCAGTAGAGAGCTATGCTTCGACGAGGCAGGAACGCTGTTGGATTGCTGGTCGGCGGTGACCCATTCTACCATTTTCATGTAGCATGTCGTTAGCTGCTACCGTTGCTGCATGGATCAACAGTGCTGGTTTCAGATACAGTTCAAAAGGTATGAAATTATTTTCCACCAATGTAAAACCTCCGTGACAGGCGGGCGTAGAAAATCACGTTGTTATTCTGGTGAAAATCCAATGAAACAGGGCATTTGAAAGATGAAGTGTGTCTAAGTGGCCTGAGGTCATTCCCCTTCCAAACGAAGAAGCAGATACTGCGGCAGATGCACTCTTAGAGCATGTGTTCTCAATGTTTTTGGGTGTAACTATAACTCCATTACAATCAGGGAAGAAATTTTTAAGCTGCAGTTTTCCAGGATATAACATAGATTCTGGGGATTAAAAAGACTAAGACTACAGCCTTACACCCTCAGTCCGATGGAATGGTCGAGAAGTTTAACCACACATTTGAGCAGTACCCGTCACTCTTTTTTAGCAAAAAACCAAAATGAATGGGATTCAAATGTGCCATTGATTAGTCTTGCTTACCGCTCAGCAGTTCACAAGTCTGCAAGGGTAACACCAGCAAGGACACTGTTTAGGAGAGAGCTATGCCTCCCTAGTGACCTGCTGTTTGGTCGACAGAGAGGAGAGAAAGCTATTGCCCAAATTATGCCAACTAATTACATTCAGACGAGTTGGCATTCATGAGTTTGCTAGACAGCACCTCAGAATAAAAAGTGGCAGGAAGAAAACGTGGTATATCACAGGATTATGTTGGATGAGGTATTTCAAGGAGAACTGATGTGGCTGTAAACCCACAGAGGTGAAAAGGGTACTGCCCAGAGCTACAGAAAGGTTGGGAAGGCCCATAGAAAAACACGAAGAATATCAATGTTCTGATTTTTCGGTTTTGTTGTAAAGGCTCTTGGGCAAAGCCTAAGGTTGTCCACATTGACCGGTTGGCACTCTACAAAGGTCTGGTTGTTGGAGAATTTGTTTGGGATGAACAGACTTGAGGAGGGGGTAGTGTTACATGTTATAACTCTGCATTGCTTCCCTTGTCCAATCCTGCACATGCATGTGAAGGAGCGTGCTAAGGGCATTAATGATAACCCCAGGAGTATATGGAGAATTACAAAGGCATGCCACCATGTGTGTCACCACCACAATAAGTCTATTGGGACTCTTGACTGCCATCTACCCCTTAAGGAGATCCAACGACTGGGGTTATCATTGAAAGAATGTTCAGGTCATTGCCCTAACCTTTCTCAGTGAGACTTGGGATGCAGGACAAACCTTCTGAATTTGGCCAGTAAGTTTATTTAAGTAGCAACAGGCCTCTGAGCTGACATTCTAGAGTTATGAGCAATATATAGCCTGAGCGGCAGGTGCACAAGGACAGCGAAACGACGAGTGGCGACAACACTGGCAAGGAAAAAACGTGTGAACTGTGAGCATTGGTACAGTGGTGAGTGTAGACTGACGTGCGCGACCATTGAATGAGATGCGTGAGAGACAAGACATTTGGAATGTTGGCAATGAAAGTTTGAATTAGAATATGTGTAAATCATGAGCGTGAATTAAGTGACTGTAACCAATATAGAGACAGTGATAAGGACTTGAATTAAAACTGAGAAAGACATTAAATATTGTGCTCAATGAGAATAACAAGAGTGAAGTGGAGATACATAGTTTGATAATGTAAATAATAGCTTGTGTGTATTTTTATAGCATTATAAATAAATTTAAAAAATTAATAAATCTAGCTATTTTATTACGACCTTCATCCCTCAAGAATTCAGATATGCCTCTGACAGCTTGTAGCATTATTATCGACACACAATTAAACCAACTGTCTATTGCCACCATTCCAAATGTTTGTCACTCATCTATTCAGTTCAATAGTCTTGCCCATAAGTCTCACTCTCCACTGTACAGATGCTCACAGTTCGCAGACTTAGCTATCACAGATCACTGTCATCACCATTCTTCGCTTCACTGGCTCATCGCTTCGGCACCTTCTGTGCGAAACACCTGACGCAAAAAGCCGTTCAATGCTTCAAACTATAGACTGACTACTCAGAGGCCCATCATGGCTTAAATAGACAAGTTGGCCCAATCCAGAAAGTTCTCAGGACTCTGAGTCTAACTGAAAGGGACTACGGCGATGACTAGAACATTCTTGAAATGATAACCCCAGAAATTCAATCTGCTCAAGGATGGGAGCACACAAGTTCTAATAACTTAACCTTATCTGGTAGTGAGGCACACCTTTGCAAATTTCTCCGCACTCCTCGGGTTTCCAGAGATGCCCTTGATACACTGTCCTTCGTACGCTCAAGCGCGATGGGTTAAGAGAAGTGACACACGGCAGCAAAATGTAACAATATTTTACATCCATGACTGTAAAACTGCACACAACATCAATTTTTAATAATTTGGCTAACAGAGTGGTTTGTAGCTAATTCAGATATATGTTGAACATTTCTTACCTCTTGTTTTATTTTCAGCCATTATCATTACTAGTTGCTAATGAAAACATGACCACAAAACCAGAACTGTCATCACTCTGGGTCTTTCTTATTTCAAAAGCTTTTACTTATGTACCCGTACTTATAATAATTGAAGCATCTCTGACCTTTACCATTTTTTTTCTTATCGGTGATTTGTTTTAGATGCTGCACTTCATTTTTATTACACTTGTTCACATAAAGAGCTGTGAACTCAGAAATTCTAAGATCCTGTAGAAGCTTTGTTTTAATACAGTCTGCTTTAATAACAACACAAGAACTCTCAAGTGCCATAATCGTTGGTTTGTATATTTATGGTAAAACATTGAGCAGTAAAGTTCTCAACTACTCATGCTTTACTTCAAATTGAATGTAGCAAGTTTGGGGGTAGTAAGACATTTATTTACTTACGCCTTCAAGTTCAGACAATTGTCAAATGTTGTGGTGATGTTTTCAGCAGCAACTAGTGATGATATTGATGGGTTCATCAATTCAGGGCCATTAGTGCATATAACACAGCACTACGAATGGCTCTTTGATGAAATTTCACTTGTGATCAGTACTAATGAAGTGACAAATAGCAAGATGCTACTGGTAAAAAGCTGTGGTAAAGTGAATTAGAATAATGTAATTGGAAAAACAGTACTAAATATACAATATACCTAAAAAAATATTTTTAAATATTGTTATTTATTGTTTATATGTCCCGAGGAGCTGACAGTTCATTGTATGGACTATACAAAAAAGGTGTCATGGTGGATGAACATTACATCCTTGTACAATTATGTACATTACATCAAACTGTGGAACATTACAATTGAACAACATAAGTATTGTGACACTGCAAAAACCCACCTTTTCGCCTCCTTGGCCAACAGGGCTAAGTCTCTCGATAATCACATGCAATGTCTCCACCAGCAAACTGCCGGCAACTTTCAACAACCTTCACAAGATTTATTCTCCTATTTTCTTTACTGAGAAAACGGTAAATATAAAGAATAGCTGCTTTTCCGGAAGAAAAAAATCCCAAAAAGTAGTATATTTCGACCCTACTAATTACACTGAACACATATTTACTAGTGGCATTAACGTATTATGCTTACAAATCACAAAAATGATAGTGGGGAGGACTATCAAGATCAGGGGAATTGTGGAGTAAAATCACTAAAAACACACACAAAAATATACAAAAACACCTAAATTTAACATTTGTCCATCCAATTTCATAATATATGCCCACCTAACTTAACATAACCCCACAATGAGTAAAACCCTATTTTACATTTTTAATCTAACTTAGGATTGTAGAGTTTTAACATAACCTAGGATTGTAGGGTTTTAATCTAACCTACGATTATAGGGTTTTAATCTAACCTAGGGTTTTATTCTAATCTAGGATTTTGGGGTTTTAAAGTAACAGTAAAACATACCGGAAGTATATGAATTAACTCACCTAGGTAGACGGCGGGTACAATTTTCCCGCTGTGAGTAGGAAGTGGTGCATACACTCGCGTTCATCGTTGCAACGCACCTTTCTTAATTTTTTACCAATACATATCCCGTATGACCGTTGACAACAAAAAAATTCACTGTCCTCAGCCAATTCAACTACCATCGTGCATGACTTGCACCATGATATACTAAAAAATCAAACAACAGTGGCCCAAACAACTTTAATTCAACAAACTAGCGAACGTCCAAGTAACACCCGCCACATAGACGAATGTCACGCACAGAAGCACTCGTACTTGCACCCTCCATTTTTAAATCACTAGCCTTCGCACGTTCGGATTCGGACGTCACAACTCCACTTGCCACGAACAGCACTGTATCGCATCTAAACTGCAACTAACATACGGTAACGTCTACGCATCCACAGCCAATAAGGTGACGGCCGATTCACATTTGTTTACGTTACTACAGCATTATAGGACTAAACATCATGGTGTCCGACGTAAACAAAGCGGCCAAACTCCTCGTCTATTATTTATTTTATTTTCGACGTCTGCTTATTTTATTATTACGCCGTCCTAAATATGAAACTGGTAAGGCGTGCAAAAGCTATTTATATAACATTTGTGGTTCTACTATGTCTCCTTCAAAAAACGCACTATTTTTTACATTTACCGAGAAAACTACTACGCCTATTAAAAAAGACACAATGCCAATTTTCTAGGTAAGATGCCAAAGGACACATATGCACCCTAAGGAAAATAAAGAAAAGCCTTTGTTATTGTACGTTACATATATTAACATATTTTTTTCCATAATTACAAAACAGTAAAAATTTACATTAAAATTTTTGGTAATTATTAAGTTTAGGGGCTTTTCTGAAAAACACAATAAAAATTCAAAATNCCCACAATGGATGAATCACTATTTTACATTTTTAAACTAACCTAGGATTGTAGGGTTTAACACTAACCTAGGATTGTACGGTTTTACACTAACCTAGGATGTTTGGGTTTTACGCTAACCTAGGTTGTTTGGGTTTTACACTAACCTAGGATGTTTGGGTTTTACACTAAAGTACGAATGTAGGATTGTAGGGATTTAAAGGAACCGTAAAAAACACCAAAATAATGTAAATTGACTCACCTAGCTAGGGGGCTGGTATANAAAACACCAAAATAATGTAAATTGACTCGCCTAGGTAGGGGGCTGGTATAAATTCCTCTGACATTAATAGACGTAAACAAACATATTTCGCAAGTTTTTTAAATATGTTCTACTTATTTTAACATTACGGCGTCTTGAATATGAACAAGGTAAGCTGTGCAGAACCCATTAATGCAACTTTTGATGGTCTAGGACGTTTCGTTCAGAAACGTAAACAAACGTGCTATACTTTTCATTTCGCAATTTTGTTCAATTTTTAAAATTATGTTGTACTTATTTTAAAGCTACGCCCCTAGTATATTCGTGTTCTACGTGATTAGTAGAGTAGAAATACATCATAATTTTGAATTTTTATTGTGTTTTTTAGAAAAGCCCCTAAACTTAGTAATTACCAAATTTTCAACATTACAAAATCTCCGCTCTACAGTAAGCATAAATACCAAAGTTTGTACAACATTCTNGTAATTACCAAATTTTCAACATTACAAAATCTCCGCTCTACAGTAAGCATAAATACCAAAGTTTGTACAACATTCTTTTTATATGGTCATTCAATCATAATAGTCACAATCTATACACCCATTAAATTTTCGCTCCAAAATTTGAGTTTTCATCTAAAATTCCACAATACTTTCGCTACAGTAGTGAGTGGAAAATTCTACCATTTAAAGTGATTTTTCAAAACCTCACATAAAATTACACTCCAATGTGAGGAAAAATGAAAACAGACATAGTTGTTTTTCCTAAAGACCTGAGTACTTATCTTACATTTGTGTGTCCATGACCGCTAACGGGAGCCGATTCCTCTCGTCCTTGGCCCCAGCCAGAGTCTACAAACCCCTTCCACAACGTTGAAAGGAAGGGTATAGATTGCTCCAGAATTACACTTTAATAAAATACTTCCGGTCCAACATTTCCCGCAACGTCCCATCATCTAGGATTGGCCCACCAACTGAGCTAATACGGAAACAGTGACGTCACAACGCAAGTTAGCGCCCCACATCACCGGAGCTAGGGTTAGTATTTATTCTGCAAATGGATGGCGTGGTCACTCTGCTGTACTCACGGGTGGTGTTCATGTGACGGTCCCCATCGGACCTTGAAGTCACAGTCGCCAGCTACGCCGGGCAATCCACGTATTCACCCCGGCCAGCCAGCACAGCCAAACAGCGATGAAAAATATCACCCAAGGTAGGGATACACATTTTGTAAATTTTCTGGTGCAGTCGGGTAAAAAAAAGTAGTTTTTGATGCAGGAAATTTGTTGGTGCAAGACATGAGATGACCGGGCGTCTCAGAATTTTCAGATGCATATGGATAACACACGTGTTTATACATTGAGAATATAACATCAGACATAGAGAATTATAAATAGATTAACATTCTAGGTAACTATAATAAACAAAACACTAATATATTTGTTTACACAGTCCTTTTAATTTTTCACATATTTACTAGATTCTTCGCCTCACAAAACAAATACCTGTATATAACCTTTTTTACTAATGCAAATTATTTATTTTCATATATTTCATTAGGTATTTCATTAAAGATTTTTATCAGGTTATGACTGATGATTTTGGTTCCAAAAGTGGTTGTGTTATTTGCGTTAAAAAGTACTTTGTTTTGATTTCTGGTTCGGTAAATATGTATCTCAGAATTCAGAGCGTATTTAGTAGTGTCAATCTATTGCAGTGTTTATATAGAATAAGAGCAGCTGGATATTTTATCACATCTTTGAGTGGCATTATTTCTGTATTTTTACAGACTTCCTTTGTTGATATCAGATAGTTATAGCCATAGATTTTGTAATATTGCTATACGATGCAGATATTTTTTACTGCACCATCCCCATACAACACACATATATATTAAGTGGGATTCTATGAGTCAACAATAAATGCTTTTTAACACCTAGGGGGGCATCTTAATCTATGCATCACTCCTAAAACTGGGATTATCTTATCTTTCATAAAGGTAATATGGTGTTCCTATGTAAGGTGACTATCTATAACTAGTCCAAGATATTTTGTGGTTAATATTTGTTTGAGAGTTATTGTCATAATTTAATACAAAATTATTCATACTAGACTTATTTCTTATCTTCTTGAATGTAATAAGATTTGACTTCTCAATATTAAGTGTTAGCCTATTGCTTCTGAACCATTCTTGCACAATATACAGGTCATCTTGCATCATCTGATTCAACTTATTTTCATTGTCACTTACATAAGAAATATTTGTGTCATCTGCAAACAATGATAGTATACCATTCAGAGGTAGGTTTCCCATGTAATTTATGAATAATATAAACAATATTGGTTCTATAACTGACCCTTGTGGTACTCCTATCCTCAGGGTTTTGCAAATCTACAAGAATTGTTATAATCTACAAATTGTTCTGTCATATAGATCATTTTCAAACCATTTGAGAGCAATTTCTGTAACACCTGCATGTTTTATTTTGTACAGTAATAAGTTATTGTCGACTGAGTCAAAAGCCTTTTTCAAGTCTAGAAATGGGCCAGATGCAGTTTTATTATTGTCTAATGCATTTGGAGTCTAGTGATAATATCAAGAGCAACGTTGGTTGTGTTGTCAAGTTTAATGAAACCATGTTGATAGGGATATAAATATTTGCATTTCTCCAGATTTTTAGTTAATCTTTATCTGGCAATTCACTCAATTATTTGACCAATGGGTAGTAGTACTGATATAGGACGATAATTTCCAGGGTTAACTTTGTCCCCAGATTTATATATTGCTATCACCCTAGCTTTATTTAGTTTATCTGGCATAATACCTGTTTACTAATGACATATTAGCAATATCCATTATGGGCTTACATAAAGAATTTTTGCATTTTTTAATGAGCAGATTACAGTCTGTTGATTCTTTTGTTTTAAGTAATTTATATTATTACCTACTTCAGTGATGTCAGTTAATTTTTAAAATGTTAACTTAAAGAATTTCTTGATAGATCCACTTCAGTGGCTCTTTTTTTCTGGTTGTTTTCTTATCCCTGAGGCTATTTTTACCTGAATTAGCTACCAGCATGTTAACAAAATTATAAAAATTGGATGTTGTGCAGTTTGGCAGTCAAAGATGTAAAATGTTATACAAGGAAAATTTGGAGGGAACAGTCGCAAAGTTAACAATAATATATCCTGGCGTACATTTAAAAGGAAAACAGACCAGATAATCATTTCCATTTGAGGATTCGTGAGCAAAATTAATGTTCATACTAATTCACTCAGACGTGTCTGGGCCCATGTAGGTGCAGTCACTGGGAGAAGCAAAATACTTCCTTGAGCACTTCCTTTATCAATGACATCAAAGTCATTTCCAACCAACTGATAAAGAGCAGTACACCTACACTACTTACATGATAAAAGCATGTCACACACCATTCCTCTGCTTTTTATCAGAAGAAATTGTAAACATGCAGCAAAATCACTTACACGGAAAGGTGAACAAAGTCCTACAGAGAGGTCTGGAAAATAAGTTTGAAGCACATGCTTCTGACTCCTCAAAAGGCCAAACCACAATGGAGACACATGGTCTCCAAATGCATACTCTGCATATCTTTAATCATATGCAGAGATGTCTACATGCTACATCCAAGTTTCCACATCATGGCATGACCATTCTTTAAATTTCCAAGAGATTTCTCCTGTCAGTTGAATCTCTACATATTTACAGTCAGATAACATGAGGTTAACTTGAAATGTTCCTGAGCATCACTCTCACTGACAACCCAGTAGAACTCAACAAATCCTTGCAGAACAATTTCATCACTAGAGGGATCTTCGGCATTGTAAATAATCGCGTTGCTACAAAGAATATGAGTTACAATATCAATAAACTATGAAAAATAACGGACAATTCATAAACGCAGCTCACTTGCACTATAATTACAACGCTATCAATAAATGCTTTAAAATGTTTTTTTAAATAAAATGTGTTATGTACCATGTTTATCTTTTTTCGAAACGTCATTTGTCCGCAGCAGAGCTGAAAGTTTTCTCACATCTCCGGAGAAAACACATTCATGTAACGGACAAAAACTAACATCTTCTGCCATGTTTTCATAGTTACAAATAGATTCAAGTTTGGGCTTAATACAGAAAAGATAACAACTTACTTACATTAGCCAATTACAGTTTATATGTTATAAATTATACTTTTAAAAATGAGTTATATTTTATGTCAGTGGTTTACACGCTGTAAGTGGTAATATTTTACATTTTAACATGTGAGGTATAAACGTAAGTATACGAATATTTTTGACTGAGAGAATATTACACAAAATAACAAAATATATAATATTAACATTCACTTTCATAAAAAATATATAACACATAATATGATATGATAAAAGTATCACGAATTCTGCAAATGCCAAAAATTAGTTTTGTTTGAGTTTGTTGGTGTTCTGTAAGCTGTGTGTGTGTGTGTGTGTGGTACTGTGGTGAGTTATGTGCTCCCTAATAGTTGAGAATTGCGTAATTAGAAAACTAAGGCGTTTATATTTATTACTTCGTTGTCAGCATACATTCGAAACAATAATACAATATTCGAAATGGCTTGAGTTTGATAACGATTGTACTGACATTCGGACAAAATGAAAAATCGTGAATGACCTTTAAATGTTTTGACATTTACATTTGAGGTTAGGTAAGTTTGTGGGACAATTATTATTAAGTTAAAACGTCTAAATTGTATATAAATACTGTGATAAGCATTTTAGGACGTGACATGTAAACATATGATACAAACATTTCAATTCACCATACTTATGTTAATAATTGCAATGATCAACATAAGTTAACACTGTGGATAAGGATATTGAAGTTACTGTCCCGTGGTACTATAATATGCTGCTGTGTCGTTTCATGTATTCCTTTTTATAGGTATGGTGCAGGTTTTTGTGGTACGAATAAAAATTTGATGTGTCCTGAAACCAAATAAAGTATACTTTGCTTGTAACAATTACAGTTTGTTACTATGCCAGAAAAAAACCAAAACAATGGGGTTATTTTTTTATGAAGAGTAGTATCGCCGTGACCAGGAAATATTTGCAGAGGTAGTTGGCATCCTGAAAACCTTGGGTGTTATCAGTTTGTAATCCAGTGTGTTTGGTCCTTTATTTTTGGCCCCTAAAAAGTACAATGGTTCTGTCGAATAGGAAATCTGTCTAGTCCAATTGCTCTACAAATAGTATAATTTAAGTTATTTCCTACATATTAATTTTTTTCTTATCACTGANGAATAATAATAATATTTTACCATTTACAGTTGAGCTATCACCTGATAGTGATTCCTTCTCTCATCCCTTTTCACTCCCTTTGTAAATCACCCAACACCCTTCACCATAACCTTCTCCCACAACACATTCCACTCCTCAGTTCTCACCAGCATGGACTGCCTTACCCTATCTGTCCACCTCCATAACCCCCAAAATTTTCTACTGTTAATACCTCTGTCCCTCTACAACCCTTTGGCTTAATGTCCAGTTAACTTCCCCCATTATCTTCACTCCATTCACCACCCTGTAATTCTGACCAACCCCTTCACTCTTCACCAGTTCCTTAGCACATTTGCTGCTGGAATATAGAGCTGAAATTGCATTTTTTGTAAAATCGTGAATTTAGTTTTCCGTAATTACTTAATACTGATTCCCAATATAATTTCTGAACATTAGAGGGCGCTAAATGCAAATCCGCTCTTATTAGCGTCTGCCTCACTGGGTTCAGGTACTACCTAATGCCTGCATTCTGTCAGACGCTTGTAAGCGTCACCAGCAGTGAATGTGGAAGAGTGTAAGAGAGCTCCACCTCAACTTCATCATTAAGGATGAACTAAAATTCCTTTCAACCTCACCTCTGCCTTTGCCATTTACCCTTAACCCAACTCACAGCCCTTCTCTGCACCTTCTCCAGCTCTCATACATNTCACCTCTGCCTTTGCCATTTACCCTTAACCCAACTCACAGCCCTTCTCTGCACCTTCTCCAGCTCTCATACATCCTCCTCCACATGTGGGTCCCTGACTGCAGATGCACATGCTATTATTGGCCTAATGATAAGTTTATAAGCATTCTTTTTCACCTCCCCACTAATCCCATTCAAGACCATTTCCGGCATTTTCAAAGCCTTTCTTCACTGTGATACCACTCTCTGTACTTGCTTTTTCCACCTAAGATCACTTTAACCACCACCTCCCAGATACTTATACCCTGAAACTTCTGCTATGGGTAATCGTATAGTCATGGGGTTATTCTGCAAACAAAATAAATTTTCACAGAAAATGTTATAAATTGACGTTGCTAATTACCAAGAACACAAATTTACTAGGGGCATTGTGATATTTGCAGTACATACTACCAAATGTGATAGTGGGGAGGGCTATGAAGATCAGGTAAATTGTGTGGTAAAACACAAATGTATGTAAATTCCATGTAATTTACATTCCCTTACCACGTTAAAGCATAATTACTAACTACACTGAGCACGAATTTACTAGAGGCATCACAATATTCACACAATACGTACTACCAAATGCAATAGTCAGGAGGGCTATGAAGATGAGGGAAATGATGGGGTTAAACACATAAAATGTATGTAAATTACATGATATTTGGGGTCGTTAACCAAGTTAAATGCAAGAAGACCTAATCTAACTGAACCTAACTTCACGATATGTGATTACAGGGGGAGAGAGTGCCGACACAAGATAGTGTGTTAGAACAAATATAATACGTAAGCTCGTGTCGGCTCATCCACCCCCTGTGACTCACCTATCGTAAAGTTAGGTTTAATATGGTTAGGTCTTCTGCATTTTACATGGCTAATGGCAGCAGTGCATAAAATTATCAATTCCTAATGTCACATGCAACACTACAATTAACTACATTTAGTTTCCATGCAAAAACTAGTGTATAAATGACGTTACTCACCCTTGTAATCTGTGAATATAGGTCCTTGGTGATATATTGCCTGTAACGCACATATAGGACCCTTGACGTCTATTACATTTGTCGAAACACCACGAACACTCTTATTTCTGCACAATAATTATATTATAACACGTCACGTGGACATAATTGCAAAGAAACACTCAGATTTTCACACAATAATTTGATTTAACTCTCCAAATGGAAAGTATCGCAACAAAATACATTTAATAGCACTTGTAAATCACATCCCACCGCACAATCAAATTTGTACGGTACACTGAAATTGCACTCGCTCCCAGCATACAACGGTCATGTTATGGTGTATATATTATAGGCTTCCACATTGGGCAGACAATTAATTTCTATGGGGCAGAAATTGTGTGTGTGGAAGAAAACATTTAAGTGCAAGTCTAAGGATCTGTTGTGAGTTACCAAATTTTACCAATCAATGCAATCATAGATGAACATATGGGAGGACACTAGGAACTAACAAACTACACAAACAAGGCACTTCCAATTAAATGAGTAATGATGGATTTTATTATGCATGATGAAGGTAATTCTTAGATGAAAAGGGACATATATATTGCAAACATGTTTTAGCAAATGAAAACTACTGAAACAAAATATATATTAATATTTTTTACACTCTCTTTTGGTTCAACTTATTTAGACTTTACTTTGAATACCAACTCCCTCCCAACATATAAGAAAAATAAATTATGTAGGTCAGGCAATATCTTCTTATAGAGGCGAGTTGTAGATCACTATATTGATTTTAAAATTACGTAATATGTAATGAACTAATCCTGGAAAAAGGAATTGTAAAAATTTTGAGAAAAAATTATAAATTTACATTTCTTAGTTCAGTTTTCAAACTATTAATGTAGACCAAAATAAGCAGATTTTTCCTTTTATGCAGGCTTACGGCTTGGCATCAAGTGTTGGCATCATCCCTGGCATAGGAGGCATTGGAAGATTGTATGACTAAAATTCTAATTCAGGTGCTTTTGGGCCTCTTCTCTGCGCACATGTACATACTCTCACGTCTCTCCAACGCCATTAGAATGGAGCAGATAATTTTTAAGATTAATCCAACGCATCTACTCATAATTAAAGCCAGAAGGAGAGTCCTTTATTAACTCCAAGGCTTCCAAAAATAAAAAATTATGGCCAGATATCGCAGATAAAATCAGTGATTAATATGACAGTTTCAAGAAAAATAAAGAATTTACAATTAAACCTCTTATGCCTGTCTGCACTGATAAGTACAATAAACAGCTATAGCTGTGTTTAACATTACCTACATGGAGAAATAAGACTATAATTACAGTGTATAAAGTTTTAGTATGCGTGAAATTTATCAGAAATGTTAAACGAATGTTTATAATAATAATACTGCTTAAATACCTGGGAGTTAGTCCAATTGTTTACAAACCAAACTCAATGAAAATAAAAATTTAATAAAATGAATTTAGAATTATAAACCAAAACAGTAAGTGTACTATGTAAACAAACTAATAATCCTTACTTTAGCAAACATACTGTAGTGCCACTACAACGTAAATCATTATTGATGCACATTTGTTTCCTGTCTATGTACAATATTGTTCAACTAATGTATCATGGCCATACATGTCAACTGCTTCGAAAACAACACCTGTGGACGTAATTTTGTATGATATACAATATGTATATTTTTTCTACTAATATATTATGTAGTACAATCCTAGTGTGAGTATAGACAAGGTAAGCCTTAAAAAATTAATGTGAATGTATTATATTTCGACACTGCTAGATTACTGTTGTTTTTCCCTTATAACCTTAGTGCATCAGCAAAAACATACCCAGTGAATAACACTGTCCTTTCCAGAGATATTCTCGCATTTAACACGATTCAGCAACCCGATAGAAATATATTTGACGTATATTTTATGTGTTGTACAGCGTAAGCACTCCAATCTTCATAGCCCTCCTCACCAATACATTTAATGGTATATACTGCAAATTACAGGAAGCCCCAATAAAATTCTTATCAAGTGTGATTAGTAATGACTAGAGACCGGATTATATGCAACATAATAATACTGAAATATGCATGCAAATATGCATGAAAAATGCCTAAAACATGCAACATAAAATAAAACAAAAATTAAATTGTTTTTTTTTTTTTGTTTATAAAATTTAATCAAAAATCTTTGTTGCCTTTGTAAACATTTACAATCATGTATTGTTCTAAATGTTCGGTTGTAAAGATGTACCTTCTATCGCTTAAAATATTTTTATAGGTGGAAAAGGAACGTCCCACGTCCACCGACGTTACTGGGCAATACTTGAATTTAGGTGCTATATTAGCAGATATCGTCTCAGGCAAAAGTTCATCCCTGTCATTAATAAAACTATTAATTAGACACAAAGGTTCGAAGCTGGGGTGGTTGTGTACAATTTTACCAAACTTTTCTTTAAGTTTATGCGGGAATATTTCTGGCAATTCTGAGTTCATTTGGCGGATTTTACACATCAACTAAATGGATTCATTCAACGTCAAACCAAGAGTTTCAAGCTTCTTAATACTCTTCGGTATGTGGGAAAAATGGGTGCTAATCAAAGCAATGTTCTTTTTAATAGAAGAGTCTTCAAATGCTTCCTTGCACTGACAAACTGCCATAGAATCTACGCTGTCAAAGTTATTTACTACACCTTTAATGGCATCAAAATTTTGATTGTAGAACAGTACAGCTTCAAGCTACGTTCCCCATCGGGTCATCACTAGTTCAGGTGGTAAAGGCACAGTAAAAATTTTTTCTTGATAGGCTTTAATGTAAATAGGTGCCTTGAGAAATACTTTCTTTGTTGACGAAATAAATTTATTTACATTTCCAAATGTGCATCGTACTTCTTCGGCGAGTCGATGGACTCCGTGGGCAACGACACGAATAAAATAGGATAAAATACTTGGAGGGATTTTGCTGCCTTGATCATAAAGGAGGCTGCATCTGAGAGAAATATGTACACCCTNTTCAAAACGTAAACAAACTGTCAGAAACAGTCACCTCACAAACTTGTTCAATTTTTTAAAATATGTTGTACTTATTTTAAAGCTATGCCCCCAATATATTCGTGTTCTACGTTATTAGTAGAGTCGAAATATACCACTTTCTGGAGTTTTTTTTCTTATTTTCAGAAAAGCCCCTAATCTAGAAAATTACCTTGGTATTTAATTTTTACGTAATGTTGATTCATCTGGTATATTTTGATTCAAACAATGTTTTGCTAGAAAACGTTTGAAGGTAGGATTTGATAGTTTGTAAACAGGAATATTACTTGCAAGCAATGCTTCACATAAATCCAAGGAAAACTAATTGTTTTGTATGCCTTTAGAAGTATAGGCACTGCTACTTACCGCAGTTATAAAAGTTGTTGTCGTGGACTTGTCTTGTTCAACGCGGCAATGTAAAAATTTGTATTAACATGCTGGTTTATTTGNTTAAAAGTTGTTGTCGTGGACTTGTCTTGTTCAACGCGGCAATGTAAAAATTTGTATTAACATGCTGGTTTATTTGAAATTTTTTCATGCATGAAACATTTTTCTCACAAACTTGACAGAATAAAATGTTTCCGTCGTAAGTAAATATTCCAGGATAGTCCACTATCCACGTTGAGACACTTTTTTTCTCTGGAGGCATCGTACACTTTAAACTGTCACAAAATCAAAGAAGAATTAATCTAGCGGCGCACAGCAAGTTATTATGTCAACAACAAAACTGCGCGTATTTGGTTTTTATTGGCCTGTGGGAGAAGTGCGGTAGAAGCGAAAAGGTGTCNTATGTCAACAACAAAACTGCGCGTATTTGGTTTTTATTGGCCTGTGGGAGAAGTGCGGTAGAAGCGAAAAGGTGTCGCCCGTTCTTGTCTCGCGCGATTCTGTGTTTACTTGCCTAAGCAAAAGATGTGCAAATGCTAAGAAAGCCGTTCATTTTATTTAGATTGGTAGCAAGCAAAGTTGTTACGTTTGGAAATGTACCTACCAAAATGTATTGAGATCTGTAAAAATAGCACAAATATGCATTTGCATATGCTAATATGCATTTTCATTTGCAAATATGCATTTTCATTTGCAAATATGCATTTGCATTTGCTTGTAATCTGGTCTCTAGTAATGACCATGTATAACATGTGCAGGTATTATTTTCCCGATTTTTGGAAAACCCCTATTCTATATTATTACTTTTTATTAATCTTCATTTTATTCCTTTTTGTCTACCTCCTTACCTTATATGTTCTGTGTCCTCCTGCAACTAATTTTCTCTACCTGCCTCTGCATTCAAAAAACAATCCTCCTCAAACAGCCTCACTTTGCCACCCACCATTACCCCCAGGTCATTGACTATAATGGTGGACAAGGGGTCCAGCAGACTACCCTGCGGAACCCATGATGTAATCCTAGCTTCCTTTAACAAGGACTCCTCACTTTTACCCTCTGTTTTCTTCCCCTCAGGTAGTCCCCTATCCAATCCACTACCAACTTTATCATCCAGTAGCTCATCCACTTTTTGTATCAAAATCCCATGCTGCACCTTTTCAAAGGCATTCTCAAAGTCTATGAAGCAGCATCTACCTGCTTTCCCTCATCTACTGCCTGCACCAAATCCTCCAGCAGTCCAACCAGTTCTTTTCATTCATTACCTCTACCACATAGTGTTCTAAAAGCCTACCCTTCGTGTACTTGATGTAAGACTGACAGGTCTGTAACTGCCAGGATTTTTCCTTTCCTCCCCTTGCTTGTGTACTTACCGGAACCACCAATGCCTCCTTCCAGCCCTGTGGCAACTTGCTTTCCTCTAAAGAACTCTTCAAGATATCTACAAAGCTCTCTCCCGCCAAACTTTAAGGCGTCATTCCCTGTATCATCTGGATCCACTGCCTTGCTAGTTACTCTTCAATCCCTCTATAACCTTAACTATCTCCTTCTCCTTTATCCTGAGCTTTCTGTACATCCTGCTGTAAGTGCCACAAGTCCTGGTGGCTCGTCTCCTTAGATGCCTGTGCTTGGGCCGCTAGCACGACCCAGCCGGCGGCAGCTGATATTAGTGACAGCTAGGCTGTACAAACTGTTACAAAATATTCTGCTTGCATCGGCAAACGTGCAAATGACTATACGGAGACCAATGTTTTTAGCGTGAAATCATTGACCGTACCCCGCATCCTGTAAATTCACCCGCCAGGATTGTGGTGCTAACAGTACTTTTCTCTTCGCCTTCCCTTTGCAAAACATGTTGCTCCTCAAACACTGACAAGTACCTACTGGGTTTGCAGCAACGCAGCTTTTTCATGATTATTTATCTCCCTTCCATAGTACAGTAAAGTTCAAATGAGAAAATAATCTTCACACAGCCCTGAGGGAGGGAAAATAGGGGAGGGAAACCATGTGACACCGCTAGTGCTGTACAGAACAAAATGAAAATATGGCTCTACTACAGCGCTGTTAAATATGGCGCTGCACAGCTTAAGTTTTTTCGACAAATAATATGTACATGCAAAGCAGCTCTCGCCTAACTCTACGCAACAGTTTTCACTACTGAATTGAACAACCCCACCCCTTCGTGCAGCGACAATGAACTCTCCCGGCTCGTCTGACGCATTTTCGACTTCTGCGCATTATTTTCTCATTTGGATTTCACTCTACATAGGATCACCCCCAGCCTTTATTATTTTCTGTGGGACAAATTTCACCAACATTCCGTATATGATTCCTCTTAATTCATACCACAAGCCATCTGCACTTTCTACCGTGGCCTACTGCTGAAACGTATCCCTCAAGGAATATTCTGGCCCCTTCTTGTTTCCCCTCTTATACNACTTTCTACCGTGGCCTACTGCTGAAACGTATCCCTCAAGGAATATTCTGGCCCCTTCTTGTTTCCCCTCTTATACATACTGTCATATTACTCAAACCCTAGGATCCTTTATCCTCAGCCTTACAATCCCGATTTTCACCATTGTGATATTGTGATCACTGATGCCATCAAAGGCTACTGAACCAACTATGGCATACTCACTCTTAATTAACATCACATCCAGCACTGCCCCAACACCTTTTCCATTTATTCTTGTTGATGTTTCTACTGCCTAATCCAACCCTCTGTTCACTAATTGTGATGCCCTCCTCTGTTTTATGTTGCCCATTTGTTCAGTTTTCTCTAACCACTCCACACTCTGTATGTTCAGGTACCCAGCATCTACCTACTGTCCACTGCCTGTCTCTCAGTTTATCAATCCTTTCCTTCACCTTCTTTATTGCCGGACACCTGTGACCTGGTGGCCTGTACACTGCTAGCAATCTAATGCTTCTACCACTCCCCCTTATCATTTTTTACATTACCTCTGCCACATCACAAACCCATTCCACAGACCCCTCCAAACCCTATCTTAAACACACCATTATTCACCTTCCTTTCCTGTCCCTATCTCTTCTTTAGATTGCAAATATAAATCTTGTCTGGAATTCACTATCTAGCACTTCCTTACTAAGCCATGTCTCCACTGCTACGATTACAACCGCCCCATATCCTTGCAATTTCCATTCCGGTTGCGACACTCAACTCATACTCCGGTATCAGTGATATTGCCTATTAATTGTTGTAATGTCTATTGTCTAGATGTATTATGCCTCACCTAACTCGAAGTTAATAAATAGCAAGTAGTTTGATTGTCTGTTATTGCCTAGTACTAACGAACCCATGCAACATGACCAGATATGCAAGTAAACTCTTAACTGAGAAATTGCTGATTTCGTATGGCCACAGTTCATTTTACTTAACGTGTTACACTGTTCGTGACCACAGTACTTCTCTCACTCCTCAGAGAGGCCTGTTCCACTGCCCACCGTGCCGTTTACATAAATACATCTCTATGCTGCAGACGAAAAACCTCCGACACCTGCTTTGGCCCGGGAGGATAGCCTCACCCCCTTCAGGGCAGGGCAATGCTCCTCAATTCCATTTACAATGAACATGTTTCATATTACATTATATCACTGATTACACTTAATGAATTAGGTACTCCAGTTACATTTCCTTAGTTATAATTTGTAAAACAAAATCCTCTCTCCATTGTAGATGGCCATAAGCAAGAGGAGGGGTGGAGTGGCGAGAGTTTCCCTCTGTGTCAGAACCATGTGTGTGCTAGAAATGGTCAGTTGCTCCCAATGCTGGTATAGGTGAGGTTACCTTGCTCACATTATGACTGTGTAGCTGGACAGCCGAGGGTACATGATGTCATCGGAAGTCCTCCTGGCCTCAGCCACTGCTGTCTCCTATCAACTTCTAGTGAAGTTCCCTAGTAACACACATAAAATACTCATGATTGCCTTACTCGCCAAAAAATTCTACTTTCTGTTGCTTCTTGCTATTGTTTGCTGGAGCATCCAGAAACTTCTTTCTTGAAAAGATCAAACTGACATTTGCTTAAAACCCAATATCCAACACACATGAAAAAGAATATGTATAGTTTTTTGGTTAAATTAAGAAAGCATAATATTTTATAAACATTGTGTTTTCTACAAAAAAAAAAGATTGTAAGTCCTAAATGTTTTGTGGCATTTTTTTTGTTACTTTTTACATGTTTTTCATCCTACGTCCACTGAGACACTTGGTCTCCTGGCCTATTTATGGATCCCATTGACAATACTTTTCATCCTTACAAAAGTTCTTTAAAGAATAAAGGTTTTAATTATAATTTTATTGATTGAGAAGTTTTTCCACTAAATTTTTCACCACTTAGGCCCTTGAATGCTTAGCTCCAATGGGGTTGTTGGCGTTACCGCTTCATCCTCTAAGTACGGAAATTCGAGTTTGTGTTTCTTTGCCACCTAACCACACACATATTCAAATGCACTGTCTTCTTTAAAGATATCAGCTGTTGACATTGCACATAACACTTTCATCAATTGAATTAAGAAGTGACAAATTTTCAGTTCGTGTGTGTGTGCGTGTGTGTGTGTGTGTGTGTGTGTGTGTGTGTGTGTGTGTGTGCGCGCGCGCGCGCGCACGTGTGTGTTGGTTTTTCCCCCAGAAGTTACCAGAGTTTTAACTGGCTCTTTGTTTATTTATATGTTAACAGGTAACATGAAACCTGTATTGAGGAACAAATTCCTGATGAGTTTCAAAATATACAGAATGTCAGCGAAAACATAAACGCCCTTGGATGTTACACTTGGATGGATAAAAACAGTCTTGTCCGTATTTACATCCAGTTTCTTCCATAGACCTACATTTCCTCCTCCAAGATAGCTAACAATGGCTTTCACTATTTATCCTACATCATTAGGTTTTTTAATAATTGACTTGAGTTATCTTTGTATCAAATTTGATGTATCTGGCTGTTTCCTCTAGAAAATGTTCAATTCATCAAACTCTTGGACTGTCACTCATTCTGTGTTACTTAATTTTGATCCAGCAATTTGAAGATACTGAAACATGTTGTGAAGGAAACCTTCATGCCTTCAAACACTAGATGGAAAAGGAATGTTCATTTTGTTCTTCAAAAAAGTTGTATGTTAGTGATATTTCTTGGTTAGTCCATCTCTCACGTTACTTTTTATTTTAAGAAGTAAATCAATCTGATTTTTTGTAAACACTAAAGACAAGATTTCTAAGAATTTTTTCATGTTTTTTTTTTAGTTGGAGAGGATTCTTTTTTTTGAAGATCTTATATATTTTTAACACTATTGCTTGAAAAATTTAATTTGTTAAATTCACTAATATCTTTGTCTTCTGGCTCATTCAAAAGTCTTGAAGCAATCTTCTTATTTTGTCTTGAACAGTACCTCAAATTATGCTCACCAGCTTTTGAGTCTACATGTTGAGTTATAGCAGACTTCGAGAAGGGTTTCTTAATTTCTTAGAAATGTTCTTTTTTTGCTTTTATTTGAAGCAGCTTGGACTTTAGATCTCTCTCATAGTTACCAACAACAAAATGGTCAGAGCAAACATAAGACTTATCAGAATTATATTTATCTTGTCTTTTGTAGGGTTGTGCCCACTGGCTTGTTATTTCATTGTCTTTCGGGAATTTGTGATACTAAACTTTTTTGTCTTTTCACTATGAATTTTCCACACAGGTACAGCACAGCCAGTTCCTGGCATTTTCTTACTTAAAAAATAATTATCAATGTTTTATATATTGTTCAGAGACATAGGCCCCCTAGCTGTTCACGTTGAAATTACTCAATCTGTTCTAATAAACACAACTCACACTGAAAGCTCTCTTCGGTTTTTCTATTGAACTGAAACACACTACAATGAAAACACGTATGATGAAACTGGCCTGCAAGGTGGTCAAGAATGGCAGAGGATGGCAATGGTTGTGGTCAAGGACTTCACGTAACGTCATCCCCCTGCCTGCACACAACGATGCATGCTCGTCTGAGACAACCTCCCTATACCAGCCTTGAGCCACTCCATCCAGCTTAACCAGTTGTTCAATACATGACAAAATCATATAATGAATACACTTGATTCCATATGANTTAAAGATTTCACTGTGATAAATGGTACCATATTTTATCACATATAATTAGCACATTTTATTTAAAAGAATGTATTGAAAACTCGGGGTACGAGTTATAAGTGAGAAAAATTCCGCCAGCCCCGCACTAACGTTTCATTTACTACGAATTCACGGCCCGCGGCTCGATTTCCAAACTCTTCAGCGAACAAAATAACTTTCATTTTGAAACCTGCGTTGTAGATACATCGCTTTTCAATCAAGAAACTGTCGCACTTATTCACTGCAACATCAAAATAACACTACGTGCGGTGGAAAGACGATATAAGAGAAATACGTGTAAGTCACGGCTAACATTTAGNTACTGTGTATCATATAAGAAGGCCACATTCTTGACAGTTGACAATC
Source organism: Clitarchus hookeri (assembly GCA_002778355.1). Lineage (NCBI taxonomy): Eukaryota > Metazoa > Arthropoda > Insecta > Phasmatodea > Phasmatidae > Clitarchus > Clitarchus hookeri. Next base: position 2,291 of record NQII01009392.1, on the reverse strand, counting down.
GCTGTGCCTTTTCGTTTATGTATCCATTCGCCATCAACTNCTAATATCCTGTTTCCCTGGTCCATCAAATGCACCTAGTCCCTTCCTACACATTCACTGCCGACCCACTTCCTGCTGTCTATGAATGTGGGTCCCCCTTTCTGACATATCCTCTCATGTAATTCACTGGCTGCAAACTGCCTTAGCATAGTGTCTCCCATTCCTGACTAGTACTCCACTGACCACCACTGTATTTTACTTGGTTGAAGAGATTGTTATATTGGCCACATATTTAGTGTTTCTGCTTCTTTCTCAACACATATTTTCCAGTTCTGGGAATCCCTTAAATCCAGGCTCTTTTGATGTATAGCTCAGTACTTCAGCACTTACNATGCGCTTTTACCTCACAAGATGGCAGCACCTGGTTTGAAAGTCTGGAAACTTTGGATTTTTTCGTCACATTTGGATACGTATCGTTTNGTGTCCTTAATCACATCAACCAGAGTCCTTCTTGGCCATCTTGGAATACTCCTGCAGGTAACAATTTGTGACTGGGTTGTCACTTTTCTGTGGGTGTTTCTGGGCTATTGTTGATATTGTCATTGCTGTTGCCTTCTTGGCAGAAGCACGCCAACAGCATGTAACGTATTTTTCTAATTCCTTTACACTTCTCCCAGGTGATCCTTGTAGATCTACTATATGTTTTGCATGGCCCGATAGCTTTGCTAGTCCTCATTGTGCCAGATTCTGGACTATTGTTCAGGTCACTCCTAAGGTGGGCTTCAGAAGCTTTTGGTTCCATGACATGTGTCTGGCTTTTGCAGTTGCTGAGGAATGATATGATCCACGCAGGTTGCCCCATCAGCGCATAGCCTAAGCCCATGTAAGCAGTCAAGGAGTTAGCATGGACTCACCGAAATAGATTCATGCTGTTTGCATGTGACCTACGTCTGGATAATTCAGGCATATTAATATGTTCAACTTTTCTCTCTTACGAAACATTTCCAGCATGCCTTTGTGCTAACGAGTCATCCCTTGATCTCCACTGTGGTTTGTTTGCATACCAAGATGTTTTGTCTGTGTTTGTCATTTGCAGCTTCCCATCATGTACTGTCGCCTAACCACCTAACAAACTTCCTAATTTCTATCCAATATCTCACAAAGTTCCTCTGGTTTAGGCGCGAAACCAGAGCAATATTCAGTATTTACTTTGCAGAATATAAGCACAGAGACCTATACATGGTAGGCCTATACAAGCTCGTTTTCTTCCACTTGTACAGCTCAGGAAGTGAATTTCATGGAGCTGTTGTTGTTTTTCTCATGCTGCCTAGTTGCAAGTGATCAGAGCTTTATTTTGTTTGCCCTATTGTCTCGTGGGTTCTGCTCCTGCATCCCACTACCACTCACCAGGTGCTGCAGATTTTATCTTAGTAATATCGCACTGTGGTTGGCCTTGGTGATTCATTGTAGTTTTGGAAAATATTGGTCACGTGTGGTGTGTATGCATAGTTGATCCTTTTAATAATATCCCAGTTATTACATTCTGTGGGGCTAGTATGGAATAATCCAGTAATCCACCCATCTTCATTGGGTTGCCTTTCCTGGTAAACTAGTTGTCACTGTAACACTGCTGGGATATCTCCACGTCAGGAAAAGTTATAATAGTGGATACTAAGTGTTTTTTATTCAGGCAAATTAGTGTGAAAATATGTGNTCAGTGTTTTTTATTCAGGCAAATTAGTGTGAAAATATGTGAGAAGTGTGTGTCAGTAATTATTTTGAAATCAGGAGTATTGAGTAGTGGCCAATCAGGTTATATTTAGATGAACGTTGGTTAATTTTGACAACTACTTATTTATGTCAGAAAAACCAACAAAAATATAAAAATGTGTCCAAATATCGCCAATTTTTAAAGTTTTTAGATGATTTATAATTAATTTTACCAAAAAATTAGAGTGACTTTTTTTTAAGACGCTATTATACTGTCCCTTGAGTTTTCTGGATGGTTTTGGGGTTGGCCATAGTAATCCTTAGTTTGGGGAGGATCTCCCCTGGGTTGTCTTATCAGGATCAGCGAGTCCTCCTAGGCCAGTTCCTGCAGGTTGGTTATGGTGTGTTTTGTTTCTTCCCATTAAAATTACATAGAGTGAAGCTTATAGTTTTGTGCAATATAAGTAAAGTTGGCAGGAAAAAATTTAAAATTTCACTATTTCTGTGTTTTGTCAAATACCTTTAATATTTTTATTAACCTTCAAGCGGGCGCGCGGTCATTTGTAACGGCAGCGGGCGCGCGTAACCGAAAAGACGTATGG
>NQII01009391.1:53638-84881 GCA_002778355.1 Clitarchus hookeri | reverse complement strand
CTCCCCCTCTTCCTCTCTCTCCCCCTCTTCCCCTCTATCTCCCTCTCCTTCCCTCTCTCTCCCTCTCTCATGATAAACTGGTTTGCCATTATCATCCCTGTCTGTGGGAAGATAAGGGTTAGCATCCCGTTTGTGGATTAAAAAATGTGACCCTCCAGAATATGCGATGATATCTGCCGACGTATGACATTAGCAAAAAATAAATGTTGCCTTCTGTTCCACAGTTTTCGAGAAATGTATGTTTAATGTTTTAAGCCAGCGACATAGGCAACATGCACAGGTTAGCATACGTGGGCATAGTCAGGGTTTGCATGGATGAATACAGCTATTAGTAAATTGTCAAACTTGCTTGATCTGTTGTAGAACTGGTCCTGGAGACGTCAACTGTGATGGGATAGACTTACCTAAGTAAGAACTCCTTGGGTGTTGAAACATGAGTTCGTGTGGTGTTAAATTTGTGGAGGCATGTAGAAGTGATCTAATTCAATGGAGTACATCTTCCTTATCTAGGACATCTTCCCAATGCTCCAATGGTAGATCTTGAGACTTAGTCAGAAGCACAATCTTCCATTTTGTACCATTGTATTGTTCCACTTCATCACTACCCCTCAGGTTGTAAACAGAAAAATTTCTTGTGGACATTCCACGAGTGTCTAGGAATTACTTCAATTTTCATGACTGGAAGGAGCTTCCACAATCTGAATGAAGGAAGGCATAATGTAGAGCTTCCAAATTTTCTCAACAACTGCAGCTGAGGAAATTTCTTAGCAANCCAAATTTTCTCAACAACTGCAGCTGAGGAAATTTCTTAGCAAGGATAAGCAAAGGGATATCTCGAGTACTTGTCCATGATGGTTAATATGAAGTGGTTTTTGTTAACACCTGGAAGAGGCCTCTTATTTTCAGTGTTAGCTTTTCAGATGGTAAAGTCACATTAATAAGAGTTCCCTCCTAGAAACAAACCCTTGGCTTGAGCTTGGCACACACACTGCAAGACGAAGTTACCTGTTACACACACATCAAAGGTAAACAGTTTTTGGATCTTACCCATCAGTAAAATTAACTGACTCGTAGGTGGCAGATATTCATATGAATCTCCTNAGGATAAGCAAAGGGATATCTCGAGTACTTGTCCATGATGGTTAATATGAAGTGGTTTTTGTTAACACCTGGAAGAAGCCTCTTATTTTCAGTGTTAGCTTTTCAGATGGTAAAGTCACATTGATAAGAGTTCCCTCCTATAAACAAACCCTTGGCTTGAGCTTGGCACACACACTGCAAGACGAAGTTACCTGTTACACACACATCAAGAGTAAACAGTTTTTGGATCTTACCCATCAGTAAAATTAACTGACTCGTAGGTGGCAGATATTCATATGAATCTCCTNAGTAAACAGTTTTTGGATCTTACCCATCAGTAAAATTAACTGACTCGTAGGTGGCAGATATTCATATGAATCTCCTTCAAATTCAGTTTTCTGCTGATAACATAGTCTGTGCATAGAATCCGCTCCAGGTTTTTTATTCCTCTGGCGATATGTGGCCATAATTATAACATAAAATTTCTAGTTGCCATTGCTGGATTTTCTCATTCTTAATCTTTTCAGCTTTTCTATCAAACACGAATGTGACTGACTTTTGGTCTAAAATTAGTCCTGTGAGGAAGTTTCTTCATTTTGTGAGGGCTCTGTCAATAGCTTGCAGTTCTTTTTCAATTGAACANAAATTAGTCCTGTGAGGAAGTTTCTTCATTTTGTGAGGGCTCTGTCAATAGCTTGCAGTTCTTTTTCAATTGAACAGTGGCACTTTATGTATTTTGACAGCATTTTGGAAAAGAATGTTACAGGTTGCCCCAGCCTCCAGTTTCTACATATAATGATTGGAACATCATCTCTTATCGNATTTTGGAAAAGAATGTTACAGGTTGCCCCAGCCTCCAGTTTCTACATATAATGATTGGAACATCATCTCTTATCGGAATTCTGGATGATGAAGCTATGTCCTTTTTCAACTGTTTGAAGGTTGAGACTTTCTCTAGTGATGAGGAAAGTCTTGGATGATACTAAATGTAGGATTCTTGTTGTAATGTGCAAACATGACAACAGCTCAACTTAAGGATTGTAAGTTTTCTAGCACTGGAGTAATTACTGTAGTAAGCCTTCTGTGTCTGGTTGAATTTTGTTGTGGATGATGACATACGCAAGAAGTGTATATTTTTTATGTAAAATATACATTTGCTTCTGTANGGTTGAATTTTGTTGTGGATGATGACATACGCAAGAAGTGTATATTTTTTATGTAAAATATACATTTGCTTCTGTAACTCTTTAGCAGTCTCGAAGAATCATTATATATTTTTATCATGCTCCCCTTTATCCCTATCTCTAACCATCACTTTGTCTTAGTACATTGTGTGTTTTCCAGGCCCTCTTCGTTAGNATGCTCCCCTTTATCCCTATCTCTAACCATCACTTTGTCTTAGTACATTGTGTGTTTTCCAGGCCCTCTTCGTTAGTAATTTTGTTGATTATTCTTTGAAAAATGGCAGCACCATTCATTACACCAAAAGGTATCCTACAGAATTACTACAGCTTCCAGTAAGCTTCAAATGCAGTATAGAGTTTTCTGTTTCATCTATATGAATTTGATATTACACACTTGTAAATCAATTGTGCTGAAGACATTGATTTTGGAAACCCTGTTGACTACGTCTTCAACGCTAGCTAGTAGATAGGCATCTTATTAGTCTAAACAGATTAATGGTTTGGGAGTAGTCAATGACCATTCTTTTAATTTTGTTTTCACACTTGACCACAAGAACTAGGAACACATCATGGAGATGAACTAGGCTCAACTATACCTTTGAGTAACTGCTTGATCTTGCTCTTGATGAGTTTTGTNGAACACATCATGGAGATGAACTAGGCTCAACTATACCTTTGAGTAACTGCTTGATCTTGCTCTTGATGAGTTTTGTGTCCTGGGTGGTATGACGGTGTGACTTGATCGCTCTAGGTCTGCTGTTGGTTGTCAAGTTGGTAAACAGTCTGGCTGGTCCTACCATAGCAGTTGAAAGGTTACAAACTTTAGAGGTTTTNTGGTTGTCAAGTTGGTAAACAGTCTGGCTGGTCCTACCATAGCAGTTGAAAGGTTACAAACTTTAGAGGTTTTTTTTACCTCTGAAGGAAACTTTCATGCTTTGATCAGAATATCATGACTATGGACTAAGTCAGCAGAAGCTAATCGAAGACCAGGAACTTGAGTTTAGAATACAGATGACCCAAGATGGCAATTTTGATTGTTCAATAGCCCATGGTGAATGGCTGATACAAGTTCGATGCCAAGGCTACGTTAAGTTTAGCTGGGTACAGGTTGACTCATCTTCTGTGGATAAGAGCTTTACTGATAAATCTCTGAGCTGCCAGTATCTGCTAGTGCATCAGTCTTAACAACATTGACGTAGACATGGTTGGTGATGGAGCTGCAGCACAAGTGGGCAAAGGTGGGATAGATGCAAAGATCTTTTTGGACTGACGAAAATGAAAGCGTTCTTGGCAGGGCAGGAATCCCTGGAATACTGCTTGCACTTGCCACAGATAAAACATTGGAATGGCACAACCAAAATTATACACTTTTGAGTTGTAACTTTTCTCATAACTGAGTGATTCACTAGCAGATGAATGTTTAAACTTTTCAGTAGCATTGTAGGGGTGGATTTAGAGAATGCCTTTGAATGTTTCTGTGCTAGTTCTAGACCTCTGGCATTATCAAAAGCTTAATCTAATGTTAGGATTGCGTTCTCGAGAAGTTGATGAATAGTAGCTGTGTGTATCCCGTTAATAAAGGTATCCCGAATGTAGTAGTTTTTATTCTGTAATTTTAAGACTTACTCAGTTGTTTTGATGCAGTCAGGTATTGGTTGACGGATCCACCTGGCTCTTGGTGTTACGTAGTAAGAACATCTGATTTTTCGTCATGATGTATAGACCTTTGGAGTATTTTAATTTTATCTGATTAAAATTAATTATTAGCATATGCAATGTGCCTGTACACTGAGGCTCCAATATAATTTGCAGGTAAGTGCAATTTTACCACTCCTCAAGAAAAGTACAAATGTTCATGCCAATGAAGCCACTTCTGCTCCTCAGCTATGCTATCTTTGGAGTCAGTATCAAAGTGGTCCAGCTTTGGATTCTTCTCCATTTTTAATATGCATACCTGCCAACCTCTGAAGCTTACGGCCAGTAAGATTTTAATAGGACTTAAAAAAAGTACATAAACAGGTTGCAGCATAAATACTGTCATGCAGCCTGCTTCACTCTTATTTTACTCACTTTCCACAATAACATTTATTGTAGTAATACATGAAGAAATGGTTTTAAGAGAGGAAATCTAAACTGTTTTATTGCTCACTAATGTCTTACATTCAGTTCAATTTTTCTTAACCATACTAAATATCTATTTACACTCAACTCAGAATTACGTTATAATTTTTTGTTGACATTGTATGCTGTGAACAAGCACATGTTTTATAAAACAAAATGCTACCATACTACACATTCCAGCATTTGCTGTAAAATATAATCACACCAACTACTACTGTTCGTAACACAGTTTCTTGAATAACCTCAATAAATACACCAAGAAGTTAATTTGCTTTTTAATTTTAATTTGCCTACAGACACCTGAAAACTATTTTTAATAATTTTGAGTTTTCATCTTTACTGATACTAACATTTGAGAAAAATAATTTTATTCTTCAGGAACTAGTGTCGCATGCCAGCCTTTCAAAGCTGCAATTCTACCAAATCCACTAATGTTTTTTTTTGTTAGTTTCTTGCATAATTAAAGTTAAATTAAATTTTCCATAAATCATTCTCTGCTGGTTTTTTTTATTGCTTTTCGTAGTTGGTGTGTATGTCATCTCTAAGTAATGTGGGTTAAAAGAAAGCTTTCTTCATATTACATAAAACAGTGTTTTTGTACGAGTTGTAGAAATAGTGTTCGTCAGTATAAAGTATTGCATGGTCCAAACACTAACTTACTTAAAACATGAAACCCTCCCCTTAATACTACCTACACGGGAACACTATTAAGCACACTATAACTTATGTATGACACATGATCTTTGCTCACATACTGTTCAATACGTCTTACAAAAAGGCGGTGCAAACCATACTGAATTATTTTAATGATGCGAACTTGCAACGGAAAGAGAAATAAAGAATGTGCATTGCATCAATCTGAAATAATTTGAATGAAAACGCTTGTAATGCTAACCTAAATCAGTAGACTGTTGTTTCTGTACAGTTAAATCATAATCTCTGGTTTTTGCATGTCCTAAGAAAATGGAACATTTTTACTCACCAAATGATGCATCATTTCTTCTTTTCACCGCATACTTAAAAGTTACTTTATTTTATTGAACTCATTAATATGGTAAATTGTTTAAAATAAATTTTTCTTCTAGCTTTGGCAATAACTAATTAAGCATCCACTTTTTGAAGTTCCCAGAAATATTGCATATCTTTGCCTGCACGAAAAAAGTAAAAGTGAATCCATTTTCAGAGCTTGCATGAACAATTATCAGTCAATTTTTAAGAACTGTAATGTGTTCATACACCAGTTGGCTATCACTTTGCCAACTTTGTTAGAAATGATATTGTTTCTAGTCCGTTACCAACCCATGTCTTGGACACCCCTACATTCTGTAATGAAGAATTGATTTTAAATATTTACGCAGCCAACAAATGATATATGGTCTTTCCATTTGTATTTTTTGATAATTGATATACTTTTTTAATTTAAAACCCACTTCCTTCTGTATCTTCCTCAAAAATTTGTGCACTTCCCCGCCCCAACCTGTTATTAATTTTTTTCTCTTCGAGCAACGAGAAACTTAGAGGATGTGGAACTTATTTTCCGAACTAAATAAAAATCTTAAAAGTTTGACTACTCTTCCATAAAGTCACAATGCATATTTATTTTGTCTGGACATTTTCTGTTTTTTTTTTCCTGGCATTCACAGCGAACTGTTCTCAGTCTCGGCACCTTCTTTGCAAATTACTGTAACACTTCTGACTACATTTCTAATACAATATTAAATATGTAAATTGAGCCGAGACAACAAATATTTTAATTATGTATAGTTTTCCTTCTTCCTCTAATGTCATNATATTAAATATGTAAATTGAGCCGAGACAACAAATATTTTAATTATGTATAGTTTTCCTTCTTCCTCTAATGTCATATATACCATACCAACATTCAACCGCATGCAACTCGTGCAACTTGCATCTGACTTCCAGTAACCTGTTGCTTTTGGGATGACTAGTAGCATAGCTACACTGTTCCTCCGGAAGCACGTGTAAAGAGAGGGGGAGGTTGTGCGGCTCTTGCCCACCACTCCTCTCCGCAGCCTAGCCGTCTCTTGAGCTCCCTAGTTTACATGCATACATTTTATAAAAAAAAAAAAATTACAAAAATCAACATTTCTAGCTATTATTAATTACTGGTAAGATGGTGTACACTATGCTAACATGACAATCCATGGTGCTATTTTCAATGTAACCATACATACTTAATAAATTTCAAGTAATTAACATGGTATAACTGTAAAATAGTGATATGGTGATATGTAAAATAGATACTAAAATAATTATGCAACATGCAATGTTTCGTTCAGCTGACAAATACTAAATTACACAAGCTAAAATTTGAACTATTAATCACTCAAGCTGATACAAAACCACATTTGTAAGCTTGAAGCATTGCCAAAAAGTATGTATAAGAAAGAGGAGTTATATGCTTGAAAGAAATTAGCTAACCATTTTGCAAACATAAAATAAAAATTGTAACAATACATTGTATCATTAGTGGAGTGGAGCTAACTGATATTTAACATATTTATGACTGAATTGCTGCTTTTTTTCATGAGTTTACATAGTTTTTAAGAGGTAAAAAGTAATTCTGAAAGATATTGCACCTATTACAATAGTTTTAACAAAAGAGACCAAAAAAACCTTCATGAAGTAAAATGATAATTATAAATACTTATGTGTACAAATTAAGTTGTGTGGTTCAGAAATTTAGTTCTGAGAATGTGCTACAATGTAAAACAAATGAGATATCACGCATTTATTGAAGGCATAACTGCTTGCTAGGTCTTGTATGCTTTTTGGCAACTGGTTCCATTGCACAGAAAAAGATGTTGAGAAAAAATTTGTTGTGTTATTAGGGATCACCAGCTATCATCCTTTCAACAAGTGTTTAATTAATGTGCTGCAGGCAAAAATGTCTTAACAATCGTAGAGGTAGGTTGGTGTGCCACTGCTGATTATTTTATGCAGTGCAACAAGACCATGAAGAGTGCATNATATTAAATATGTAAATTGAGCCGAGACAACAAATATTTTAATTATGTATAGTTTTCCTTCTTCCTCTAATGTCATGTATACCATACCAACATTCAACCAAATGCAACTCGTGCAACTTGCATCTGACTTCCAGTAACCTGTTGCTTTTGGGATGACTAGTAGCATAGCTACACTGTTCCTCCGGAAGCACGTGTAAAGAGAGGGGGAGGTTGTGCGGCTCTTACCCACCACTCCTCTCCACAGCCTAGCCGTCTCTTGAGCTCCCTAGTTTACATGCATGCATTTTATAAAAAAAAAAAAAATTACAAAAATTAACATTTCTAGCTATTATTAATTACTGGTAAGATGGTGTACACTATGCTAACATGACAATCCATGGTGCTATTTTCAATGTAACCATACATACTTAATAAATTTCAAGTAATTAACATGGTATAACTGTAAAATAGTGATATGGTGATATGTAAAATAGATACTAAAATAATTATGCAACATGCAATGTTTCGTTCAGCTGACAAATACTAAATTACACAAGCTAAAATTTGAACTATTAATCACTCAAGCTGATACAAAACCACATTTGTAAGCTTGAAGCATTGCCAAAAAGTATGTATAAGAAAGAGGAGTTATATGCTTGAAAGAAATTAGCTAACAATTTTGCAAACATAAAATAAAAATTGTAACAATACATTGTATCATTAGTGGAGTGGAGCTAACTGATATTTAACATATTTATGACTGAATTGCTGCTTTTTTTTGATGAGTTTACATAGTTTTTAAGGGGTAAAAAGTAATTCTGAAAGATATTGCACCTATTACAATAGTTTTAACAAAAGAGACCAAAAAAACCTTCATAAAGTAAAATGATAATTATAAATACTTATGTGTACAAATTAAGTTGTGTGGTTCAGAAATTTAGTTCTGAGAATGTGCTACAATGTAAAACAAATGAGATATCACGCATTTATTGAAGGCATAACTGCTTGCTAGGTCTTGTATGCTTTTTGGCAACTGGTTCCATTCATGCACAGAAAAAGATGTTGAGAAAAAATTTGTTGTGTTATTAGGGATCACCAGCTATCATCCTTTCAACAAGTGTTTAATTAATGTGCTGCAGGCAAAAATGTCTAACAATCGTAGAGGTAGGTTGGTGTGCCACTGCTGATTATTTTATGCAGTGCAACAAGACCATGAAGAGTGCATTNTAACAATCGTAGAGGTAGGTTGGTGTGCCACTGCTGATTATTTTATGCAGTGCAACAAGACCATGAAGAGTGCATTGATTTTCAGTATTTAAAAAAATTTGGTGTAGTAATAAGTCCCATAACCATATCATTGTGCAATTGTACAGAATACAATATATGTAGTATTAAATATTGGGTTGGGAAATATTATCATGGGTTGGACCAGTTTGCTTTTCACTACTACTGGTAAGAATACAGAACCAGCCTATTGTAAGCTACAGAAATGAAAGTATCCGCAGAGACTTAGGAAAAATATGTGAAATTTAATTTCTACGAAAAATGTTTAATTCTGAAACCAGTGCTTTAATGAGGAACTGATCGGTGCTAAAACCGTTATGAAATCAGCATAAACTTTAAATTGAGCTTGGATTTGTGTGGCCTTATAGTAACTTTAGCCTCTTTCGTGATGGTATCTTTTTTAAATTCAAATGTATTTATTACTTGTTAGNATTTGTGTGGCCTTATAGTAACTTTAGCCTCTTTCGTGATGGTATCTTTTTTAAATTCAAATGTATTTATTACTTGTGTTAAGTTTCTTAAATCTTGAAAAATCAAAATAATTAAACTGTCTTTTCTCAAATTAGCTCTGGCAAACTAAGAAACTTTGAAGGGCTCCGTAGACAAAAATGTTTGAGGAACTCAAATAATTATGGTCCAAGATTGCAACTAATGAAAAGAATAAATTTCTAAAAATTAATTTAATAAATTTTAATGTCTCTGTGGCCGAAAACTTTAAATTAATTAGATGAAATATAATTCAGTGAATTATCTTGAAGAAATTACTTAGGTTGGACTCGCTAGGAATCCTCCTTAATGCTGGGACATCCGTAAAATCTTCCCTAATCAGGCTGTTGGGCCTGTGGTACATTATATGCAGTTCATTCAGTACCAATTACCACTTTGCGGTAGTTCAAACTTGACTTTAAATAAATAACCGTGTAACTGTTGCGAGTCTTNATTCAGTACCAATTACCACTTTGCGGTAGTTCAAACTTGACTTTAAATAAATAACCGTGTAACTGTTGCGAGTCTTCGCCCTCATTGGGCAGTCTGTATTATAATTTAGTCATTGAAAAATAAAGGAAATCAATTAAATGCCTACTAGGCAGAAACCCACTGGGTCTGTGTCCTACCTGGCGGTAAACAAGATGGCTAGAAAACCTCAACTACATACTTGAAATGTAACTTCTCTCAAGGAATACCATACGTATACTAGGTTGTGGTGTGATAGTCGAGNATTCAGTACCAATTACCACTTTGCGGTAGTTCAAACTTGACTTTAAATAAATAACCGTGTAACTGTTGCGAGTCTTTGCCCTCATTGGGCAGTCTGTATTATAATTTAGTCATTGAAAAATAAAGGAAATCAATTAAATGCCTACTAGGCAGAAACCCACTGGGTCTGTGTCCTACCTGGCGGTAAACAAGATGGCTAGAAAATCTCAACTACATACTTGAAATGTAACTTCTCTCAAGGAATACCATACGTATACTAGGTTGTGGTGTGATAGTCGAGGAACTTGAGTTTGGCCATAACCAATGATTTTATCTGGTTTACAAGTATTAATGAGATCTAATAGTGTATTTGAACCATGGCTGTGGTTGGGTGGCAATAGTGGTAGTGTGTTCAAATTATACAGCAAAAATATTTGTCTAAGGTGCTTTGATCAATGTTAGTCACCCATGAGAATGTGCTCGTGATGTGGTATGTCATCAGAAAGTACCGATTCTATAATATTCAACGTACCAACTCCAGGGGGCCTATAAACTACCCAGAGAAGCATATTATTATCATTAATTATTATAGATGCAAACGTGTATTCAGGGCTAGCTGAGTATGTGCTAGGCAATGTCAGAAATATGGTGGCACTGACATCTTCATGTACTAAGATTGCTACTTCTTGTTTCAGCATTCAATTGTTCCTGAACAAATTATACCCTCATGGTTGCCACTCATCTGGAAAACCTGGAATACAGGAAAATTTCAGGGGATTTGAAAACTGTCAAGGAAATTAGGGAAATGTCAGGGAATTTTGAACAAGTTAGCTAAATGTCCAGAAATTCTGTGATAGGCATACTATATTTGGCAGTACTATCTTTGATGATTGTGGGAAAAATGCTTACACATTCTTTGCTATTTGTTTAGGAAGCAATTTTGTAAGATCAGAGAAGTATTTTGGTGTAAAAGTGTGTTACAATGTGGCAAAGGCATCTACTCTTACATAAAAAAATGTTAAGGGAAAAAAGATTATATTTGTCTGGAAATCATGGAAATGTCAGGGAATGTTCCAGTGAAAAAGGTGGCAACCCTGACCCTTCAAGATGAACCATTGAACTACATATCTAGTGACAGTACCAAGTTTTTTTTTTTTTTTACTTATGAACGGAGTTTTGTTTACATCGAAAATGTTCTAGCAAAAAATTCTTTAATTGAATTTGTATAATGCTTTGCGTGTTGGTTTCCCAAGAGGGATTTAAATTGAATTCATATGCTCATTTCAAATGCACGTATGCCACATAATTGTTTCTGAAGATATTTAAACAGAAATTTGCTTTCTCAGTATGCTGTACAAGATTGTCACTAATAAAAATTTGATTTTTAATGTATATAGGGAATGCTAGCAAACTATGGTTATTGATCTAACTATTCGGAAAACCTATTCTGTAAAGATGGATTATTTTCCACTTTCCTTGATTGTCGGTATAAATGTTTTGTTGCATAGGAATTGTGAGTCCAACTTTACATTTTTAAGTTTACTTTAGTTCAAATTTATATTTAGACTTGAAATTATATTCAGTAAGTGTGAATGGAGGAACCATTCTCGTCAGTTAATGATCTGCGCAGGTTCAACTACCGAGCTACAGCATATATGGTGAAGAATGGCTTCTACAACTTCCTCAACTGGTTTGACGAAAGAGCATGGTACCCTCTTGGTAGGATTGTCGGAGGCACAGTTTATCCAGGGCTCATGCTAACCTCTGGGAGCATCCATTACATCCTGCATGCCCTCAACATCCCAGTGCACATTCGAGACATCTGTGTGTTCCTTGCGCCAACATTTAGGTATGTTACCATTTATACACTTATGAAAAGATAGTTCATGAAAGTTTTATAGAATGAAAAACTTTATATATATTGTGTCTCTTTGTGCAACTTGAAACTTCCATGTTATAAGCATTGAAACACAATGATTTGCACAATATCAGCTGTGGTACGGGGAAGGTGGGCAGATATTCAATTAGTCTTTGTTGCTGTCATCCAAAAGGCTTTATTGTTGAGAGGAAATTCTTAATGGTAATGAAACCTTATTTTGGTGTGGATTTTTGCATCCAAAATATTTGTTTGCATTAATGTAACCATTAAAATTAAAATTAATTTAATTGGGAAACAGTAGAAAAATAACAGTTTATCTATCAGGTGCATCATCATTCTTACTTTTTGTCATCAAATACGGTTTTGTATAACTGTCCCATTCAGTATAAAAACTCTCTCTGCTTTTGAAGTTGCTAACACGTTTTAATGTGATGGACAGACAAAGTATAAATATTCACATTTAAACATTTTGTGAATTGTTTGTGTGTGTNTAACACGTTTTAATGTGATGGACAGACAAAGTATAAATATTCACATTTAAACATTTTGTGAATTGTTTGTGTGTGTTTTTTTTTTTTATCTAGTTCCTCCTCCAAATTATTTGGACTTACATCATTCTTGTTTATAATAAATGTGTACTTTAATACAGTAAGTTCTTGATTAACAAACAAAAAATTCCTAAAAATGGTCCTGTTCACAAGATGTCAATTAAATCACATTTTTGTACTACCTCGCTTGAGTCAAAAACTAGGTGCCTTGTTGTTTTTAAAAAAAATGCCTTTAATTTGGATATCTCAAAAATGGTTCATTGTGAAAATATGCATGGAATAGTTGCCAATTAAANAAAAAAAATGCCTTTAATTTGGATATCTCAAAAATGGTTCATTGTGAAAATATGCATGGAATAGTTGCCAATTAAATTATAGAAAAAGTTCTTTACTCAGTTTTTCAGAGCTTTTACAGAGTTGTATATTCACCAAGTACCATTTCATAATTCTTTTTTTTCCCCCAATTTCGAGCACCTTTAATGATTGTAAAATATTAGTTTCAATTTTCATTACACTTGAAAACAGTTTACAATAACAAATTTTGCTTTGTATATTATATTTAATGATTAATTTTTGCACCATTGTCATTACAATTTTACAAGTGCGTAAATGCATGGTTGGATGGTGGCTTGTCTCTTACATTTTGCTCCAAGTAAATGTCGTGCGCAACAGAAATATAAAAATATATGGATGATTATTATAATGAAAACATATGAACATGTATTGACGTGGTGTAAATATGAGTGACTTTAGCAGCACACATCATTGATTCTTTAAGCTTAGTGCAAGTAATCGTGTATAGCAGATAGTGTCTTTGCAGTAGATTTATACTAGTCAAATGCTTGTACAATATCAGAACATGGTTTTGGCTTGTTTTGCCGTACCACATGCATTTTATCACAAAAATAACTGGATGCAGGTTTTTTCTTTGTGGCAGGGCCAGCATGCTGTGTAATTATTCAACTGCCCAGTGTAAATAAAAATTGTAAAACCTAACAAAACAATGAATTGTTTAAACATTATTAACTGATAAGTCATAATTACATAATTCCAGAAAATTACATGCATGTCACAACAGTGGACAGGGGCCATTTACGAAATGTGCTTAAAGTAATCTCTCTCCTAAATACTAAAAAATTATTCTTTATTCCCAGTGCTCGCACATGCTGTGAGCCTGTGGCAAACTGCTTAGTTCAAACCCATGCATGTATGCCAACAAAGGGTACAGGGCTGTCTAGGAATGTACTATTCTCACTCAACTCAGAAGTAGTTGCACAGAAACTGTGAAAGGAATGTTCTGGTTCATTGCACAAATTAAAGACAAGAAATTATACTGTCTATTGTAGCAAGTGTCTTAAAGTGTTGGCCACAAAAAAATTTATACTGTTTTACTTTTAGACATTATCAGTAATTATTCTCTCCTTTCAATCACAATTTTACTATTTAGGTATGTACAAATTATTAAAACTAAATTATGTTAAAAATTAGATAATTGACACTAAAATATAGAAATTAGATAATTCACACTTGAAAAAGATACCCAGAGGTACTTCAAGACATGCATAAAATCGTAGNCTAAAATATAGAAATTAGATAATTCACACTTGAAAAAGATACCCAGAGGTACTTCAAGACATGCATAAAATCGTAGAAGGATTTATTTTTGCATTTTCAAAACATGTACGAAAACAAGGAAATTTGCATGTTTGAACATTATTTTATTTGTGGCTGCCCCTGAGTTTTTGTATAATTGTTTTCCCAAGCATACCTGAAATGAATTAAGACAAGACCTTTCAGTTGCCTTTGTTAAATCTTTTGCAAATAGTTTGTTTTAATAGTTTGTTTTATTTTATTTGTACATTACAATAACGGTAAAATGTAGTTATTTTGCAAAAATCACAAATTTTCATGTTCATGAAATAATATTCACTGAAATTAATGTGTACATATTTACAGTGCAAACTATAATAAATTTCACGTGTTACGTTATGTAAATAAATACAGTGGACTTCTGAACATCTGATTAAACAAACATCACATTGCAATATTTACATTAAGATAGGTGGAAGATATGCAATGGGTTGAAAGTAGAAAATAAGCTGGGCTCACAAAAGTTTTCACTTTACCGTGAAAACCCTTACTATCATCTAGCACAGTGCTTTCTTTTTAAAGTTTAACTGTCATCAGTAGTGACTTCCCCATAAAAATCATTTTACACAAACTGTGAAATAAAAATTGCTAAGCAGCTGTTCAGAGTTGTTTCTACTTTAAAAAATCCATTGAGAATGTGAAGTGTGAAAAAAAATTTTATAATGTGACTGAAAAATTCAAATCAGAGTTTCCTCTCTATTTATCCTGATTACCTTTTTCTACATGTTGCTGATTCTGTAGGTAATGGCTGCAGATATTACATATGATGCAACTGAATTACTACTGTTTTATAATTACTTTCCTCAGAGCCAAAAAATAAAAAAAGAATTTGCATGCAGGAGAGTTGGATTCTAGGTAATCAGTGATATTTCAAAAAAAAAAAAAAAAAATGGAAAGTTTCTAGTGTGTAGTTTTTTTATTAGAAACCATTTTTATAGTTCAGTTTTATCAAGCTGTATGTGGAAGTGTTTTGTAAATTGGCACATTAGTTTACGAGAAATCTTTCAGTATTAAATTTTGATTATCTCCATACTCTGCTTGTAATTTATTGTGAAATGCTATGAATTATGACTTAAGTCAGGATTCATATTATAAATTTTTAATATGCATGTTCCTCCTGTAGCACGGTTGACATAAGAGGAAGCAAAATAATAGAAAGAGTGTGCTTGTACCTGGGGCACAGGCCTTAATTCTTAACCAGTTTCAGAAATGCATGAAGTGAGATGAGATAAATGGCAAGAAAATGAGAGTACTAAAGAAAGCCTCATTTCCTGGTACACAAATGAGAATGCCTGCCCACACCATATCAGATCCACTGGGACATAGGTTTGAACTTAATAACTTTGAGGTGGAGAGATTACAAACACTTAGCCAACCTTGGATAGCGATAACCCACAATTATATTTGACAGATAATAATGTTGATACTCTTAGTGAATGATTAGACATTACTTAGCATAATTTTGTTTGGTGAGCAGTGGTTTGACAGCCATCGCCACATATCTGCTCACAAAGGAACTTTGGTCTGCGGGAGCGGGGCTGTTTGCTGCTTGCTTCATAGCTATTGTTCCAGGCTACATTAGCCGCTCAGTTGCTGGCAGCTATGACAATGAAGGAATAGCCATCTTCGCATTGCAGTTCACCTACTACCTCTGGGTGAGTGGTTTTAGTTAAGTTTATTTATGCCTACTTATTTGTATGGATTTTCGTGGTAAGAACAAGGACATTAGGTTATGTAAGAAATGCCACTCTGTTATAGCAGCAAACTTGTATATTAGCACTTATTGCACAAGTTTAGAAAAAGTTTCATGAAACTGAGTACTTGTTCACTTCGCCTGGCGGTAATTTTGTCTGGGACTAATTTTATGTTAATCATATGAATCTAAATTAACTATTTTTCTTCATTTGCTTTTTAAAAAATTTATAAACCCTCAAATCTAAGCCAAATTGAAACTTTTACTAGAACCAATAGTGGAATAATTGCAGGATGATTTAAAGTACATACTTGAATATACTTTTTCCTGCTGTATTAGAAAGCTATAAGATTCAATGAACTGTAATTTTAGAATTTGTACAGTACTATGTTTCATATACAATGCACTCGACCTCTCAACATTCCCAGAAAAATTAAATTGAATTCATGCTTGTAATGAAGCAAAGGCTGTCGTAAAAATTTGACACACATTAAAAAAATGTATTTGTTAAAATTTTCTTTTACATTAACTTTTGATGCATAATTATCTTGCCCAATAGTACAAATTATGGTTGCGAGATGAAACCTAAGAGTTATCAAGTTCTAAACTTTAACCTAAACAAAATATATAGTTATTTTTGCAGATGTGTTTAGTTACTTTGCACTAATAAATACAATGCATAAGAAAATATGTTAGTATTTTATATTGGGAGCGTAATTGTTAGTGAACTTGTTTCTTCTACAATTTAAAAAATTTTATTTAATTTGATATTTTTTCTGCAATGTTTTGTTTAAGTAATGCAACAGCCATCATACTATCTCCTTCAGTTCTTAAGTAGCAGTCATTTTTTTGCAAGTATATAATATGTTGAATAGGACTTTTTTTTAAATTAATGATAATAAAATTAAACATTATTAATTTTAAATAGTTATCAGCATCTTGCTGAATTTAATGATGTTACATATAATTTGGTAACTATTGTCTCCACTCAAAAATAATTTGATTATTATAAACACGATGTAAACTGTATGTTTTATATAGTACAGTGAAATCCCGATATTTCGCATCCCGATTATTCGTATATCCCGCTAATTCGTACAAATTTGCCGGTCCCTTGAGAAAATCCCTTTAATTCGTAAAAAAAACAATGCATTCCGGTCCCCTCGATAATACGTATTATTTTGGTGCTCAAGCTCAATTAAAACTTCTTATAATTCTTATTTCCAACTTAAAAATCTCGTTAACTCGTAATGTTTTTAACCTAGAATGTACACCAGCTCTAGATTTATNCCTCGATAATACGTATTATTTTGGTGCTCAAGCTCAATTAAAACTTCTTATAATTCTTATTTCCAACTTAAAAATCTCGTTAACTCGTAATGTTTTTAACCTAGAATGTACACCAGCTCTAAATTTATGTAATTCGGGCAGGGTAAAAAATACGGAAAAGGTACTGAGGGACGTAGGAGGGTTTGAAGGGCAGGTAATGACGCCGATTAGGCTGTGAGGCGATGTGTCTGTGATTCTCAGAACTAGAGGCGCCTTGGNATGTAATTCGGGCAGGGTAAAAAATACGGAAAAGGTACTGAGGGACGTAGGAGGGTTTGAAGGGCAGGTAATGACGCTGATTAGGCTGTGAGGCGATGTGTCTGTGATTCTCAGAACTAGAGGCGCCTTGGTGTCCGGTCTACGGTTATGAGAGTGTAGGAAGGAGCAGAGCGAGTGAAAAGTTAGTCAGTTCGGTCTTAGCCATGCCCCCGAAAAGAGCTAATAAATGTCTTTCCATTAGAGAAAAAAATAAATCATTAACGCAGTGGCCAATGGTGATAAACAAATTGACGTGTCCAAACATGATAACGTTCCTCCTTCCACAATAACATCAATTCTGAAGAAAAAGGACAAAATTGCCTCCCAGACATCAGACAGCAAAGTAAAGCTCTTTAAGACTGGTGAGTATCCACAACTAGAAGATAATTAAAAAAAGTGGTTTGCGCAAGCACAGAATTAGAATGTACCAGTTGGAGGAAACATTTTAAGACAAAAAGTAAAAGTTTTCGCAGAAAAAAATGGGAATTATAGACTTTTGTGCAAGTGATGGTTGGTTTGATATGTTTAAAAAAAGGCACAGCATAAAATTGAAGAAGCTTAGTAGGGAAAGTGCGAGTTTATCAGCCGACGTTTGTTCTGAATGGAAAGACGAATTGGGAGAAATAATCGATTCTTATGAGCCCAACAACATTTTTAATGCTGATGAGACGTGGTTGTTTTATAAGTGTCTCTCCGACCGATCAATGTGTTTTAAGGAAGAAAAGTGTCATGGCTGAAAAAAATAGTAAAGAACGTGTAACCATATTGTTGGCCGCCAACATGGATGGATCTGAGAAATTAAGACCGCTCATGATAGGCAAATCAGCCAAACCAAGATTTTTTTAAAAACATAAAAAAATTTCCGATGACTTATTGTGCAAAAAAAAAGCGTGCATGACGGGCGAATTATTCAGGGAATGGATACGATCAGTGAATGCTGATATGGAGTAAAGGCAGCGAATAATTCTGCTTTTCATGGATAATTGAACGGCCCAAAACAATACCCCACCGCTCAGTCATGTTAATGTTGTGTTTTTGCCTGCCAACACCACTTCTAATCTGCAGCCTCTAGAACAGGGCATAATTAAAACGTTCAAAACCTTTTACCCCATGGAAGTAGTGATGCAACTCCTTGACAGCATCAAGGATGGGAAGTATCATAAAATCACCTTATTTTCAGCCATGAACATTGCTCACAAGGCATGGCAAAGTGATAGCGAAAACACAATAAAAAACTGTTTTCGTGTTTGTGGATTCACGAAGGGAACGTTCATCAGCAGTTACTGAACAAGACTTAGAATACCCTGTGAATTGGAATAATCTTCCTCAAAATGAAGAAAATTCTATAACGTTTGAAGATTTCGTCCATTTTGACGATGGCCTAGCGGTAGCGGGGATTATAACTGATGACGAAATCTTGGCTCCATCTCAGGACATTGATGGTGAAGATGATGACAAAGATGATGTTCTGACAATTACACCTAGTGGCTAAACAATACATCAACAACGTGTGCCATTTCTTAGCAAAATCAGACGTTGGCGATGAAGTATTTTCTGCTTTGAAGATGCTAGACAAAGCCATCGACAATACCAGTCTGCAAGGCTTGCACCAAAAGAAAGTTACAGATTTTTTTTCAACGTAAATTTTTAATGTGTTTTTTATTGATGTAATTATTGATTTATATACACAGTACATATGTATACATAATACGTATCCATGCGTTTATCATTACATGTTAATGCAAATTTGCATTAATCTCGTTATTGTGTATTTTTTCTTTTTTTGCTACCGATTATTGGTAATCCCTTGACAATACGAATTATCGGGATTATACTGTAGTTGCGATTAGTTATGTTTGCGAGTATTTAGTCTAATTGGTAAGCATACTTGTGTCCAAATTAATGGGTGGAGGTGTTCTGTAAACATTTTTTTCCAAGGAGCATATTTAGTAAACAAGAAAACATTATATTTAGAAAAACATATCTTTATATTAATAAACATTACATGTGCTAATTTTCTAACACACAGTAATGAGTTGGGGGCTGCGGTGGTGTAGTGGTTAGTCTACTCGCCTCCCACCAAGGTGAACCGGGTTCGATCCCCAGCGGGGTTGCTCCCGGATTTTCGCATGTGGGAATCATGCCATATGATGCAGCTGGATGGCAGGTTTTCTCTGGGATCTCCCGTTTCCCCCGCCCTTGCATTCTAACGCAGCTCCATACTCACTCTGTTTCACCCTCATTGGCTCTCAAGCCCTCAATGTTGATAGCTGCCCAAATCTGGAGTTACTGAATTCTGTTTGTTAATGGATAACATTTCATGATATCATTTTGTATTTTGAATTTCATCTTTTGTATTTCAGAAATATTATTATAAATTTTGCCTCGCATTGTAACTGCTTTTGAAATTGGGCCATAAATTATTTTGTTGAATTTTTCTTAGACATTTTAATTGCTGCCATCAATTTGATGTATTCCTAAATGGATAATGTAAAATAATTAAATTCTCCTACTCTGTAACTGTATTTTTATTACATTTTTAATATTGATTTTTAATTTTTTAAACTTTTTCTTTATTTACAGGTTAAGTCTGTGAAAACAGGCTCAGTGTTTTGGGCATGTATGACTGCCTTGTCTTACTTCTACATGGTGAGTTTTCATTTTACATTTGAGTAACAAAATTGTAGAATTTGAAGGCTATAAGGGAAAAAGGATGATTGTCCATTTTTACAGAAAAAGAGATTATGGTGTCATCTATTAGAGAATTGTCAGTATTGTTGGCATGTTAAAGCATAACTATTAAAGGAGTTGATAGTCCGGAATAACAGGCCTCGGAAGTAACACTTCCAGGAGAGGAGTTTATAGCTTTGATCACAGTTTACTCAGAACTAGCAAATATGGACATTCATCTTTTTACCCTTGCACCCTTCATTTATTTATTCATCTTTTATGAGTGTACCAATAACAGTTATAGTTAACTAATCATACAGAACAATAATTTTGTTTTGATGAAAACAGAATATTTTTAAAATAAAACTTACATCCGAGAATTATTCATATTTACTAAAGTCTTTTTTCAGACCAGCTTATTTTTGTTGTTAATCTCATTTATGGGCAACATGGCAGTCTTGTTTATGTACTGTATGAAACAAAGTTGTTGGTGGATGCTTTAAAGTCACAGGACATGTGAATTGTGGCAGGTGTCAGCATGGGGTGGCTACGTGTTCATCATCAACCTGATTCCACTGCACGTGTTTGCACTCCTGGTGATGGGCAGGTTCTCCAACCGTCTGTTCACCAGCTATACAACCTTCTACATCCTGGGATTACTGTTCAGCATGCAGATCCCATTTGTTGGCTTCCAACCCATACGCACCAGTGAGCACATGGCAGCAACTGGTTAGTTTTCTTTCTGTCTCAATCTTACAATTAGTTTGAGTAAGTGAGCAACCACAAGCTATATATATCAATCAAACGAATCATGTGCAATAGGGCTTCAAACAATTAAAGAGTCTTTTAATAATAGGTAAAGTGAGGGTGGGAGATATTATGTAGAGATGTATTCAACTCTTGATTCTGAGGTTGTTAGGCTTTGTAGTCTCTGTGGTAACGCCTTGCCCCACGCTCCTCATGCATTTTTACTACGTATATTCATGCTCTGCGATTAGGTAACCTTGCCCTTCAGGTGCCCTGGGCACAGGGTGGTAAAATGTACATTTAGCAATAAGTAAGAAACCCGTATTTATTTTAATATTTGACTTTTTTGATGTTTCCTTGTAGCTCACCTATTTTGCCTTCATAATTCTGCCACTCTATCAGTCTTGGGCTGACAATATAACCTCAGTCCTTCAGGCTTGCACACAGCTACACACCGGGAACCAGTCTCCTTAGTCTGAGCATCTGGTGACCAATTGTGCTGCTTCTCTGGGCTCTTCTGAGAGAGGGTGTAGACAATGCCTCCCTTCGTGGACTAAGAGTACTACTTCCCAAGCAGGAAATGTTTCTCGCCTCAGCTGACCTCTGGCTACCAGCGATAGTGTCGCTTCCCTTGGGTTCTCCTTTAGAGATAGGCGAGTTGATGCCCTCCTTTGGGGAGTGGTCAGATCGCCGAGCTTTGGCCCCAGAGAGATGCCCTCGCTCTCCAGAAGGTCAGCTCTATTACTCCGTACTACACCAAGACCACATTTCCTTGAGTAGCATACATGTCCAGGTATGAGTAGTCACCTTGCTTTATGCCCCATTATCGAGCTAGGAGGAGAAAGATAGAGAAAATCACCATTGCTCAGGCTGTGTGAACTGAGGCGCAGGGAGCCCGCTGGCTGCCAGCAAGCATATACACTGAGTAGAGGAAAGAAGTTTTTTGCGAACAAGCCAGTTCTGCCCCAGCTCAAAGTGTCCCTCCTTGACTATGTATTTAATCTCCACTTAGGAGTCACAAGCTTACTAGCCCCGAGGTGGAGTAGTTTTGGTAACCACCCATCACCAGGCTGCTTGTCAGACTTTTTAGCATTTAAGTGTTAGCGTGTAACGACACAGAAAACACAAGATGCTCTTGAAGGAAATGTACTTTGTATGAAAATACACTGGAATCCTGTTATAACATCCCTTCATATGCCATTTTCCTGCTTAATAAGCTACCTTCTCTTGGTTTGCAAACATGTTTTTCAATATGAAATTACCCTCTACAGGTTGTCGAGTAATTCACGGATATGGACTGCACCACCTGAATCTGTGATTAAAACTGAGTGAAAATTATTCTATAAGTGTAATCCCATCACTACACTCAACACTAAATTATAAGCTATTTCCAGATGTTCAACTAAAATCCTAGTTAATTTTTGTATGCATTTTTGTTCCCCCCTCTGCAATGGTTATTCTTCTGGAATGTGTTAGGGGTTCCACTGAACTACTAAAATTACTACCATTCGCATAATATGAGGTTGATGGTTTCAGTGGGAGTAAGTTATTGAATTAACTATTGTTTTGGGCACATGCTATTACAGAACTTTGTTGTATACATATTGCAAAATACTCTAACAATGACGGCATAGAAAAAAGCATGTAAAAACCAACATATCCTATGTCAGTATACAAAAGTTGCTAAAAAAAAACCTGTAGGAACATTGGATATTCCATAGGACTATGGCCTTACAAAATAAGACTATTGTACAACATGTATGAAGTACATTCATGGTTACTAAAGTCAAATCAACCACAGAAATAATTCCACATTCATGTGTTCATCATATCTATTGCAAATGTATATGTAGGTATATTGGAGAAACTGTAGGACCCTCTCAATGTGCAGTGAAGAACATAAAACCAACATTATGAAGGGTAAAACTCTGAAATCCATACTTCCGGAACGTACTTGGGGCAGCAGGCGTAGAATACTCTGAAGGTAAATGCTACACATCATTTTAGAAGTAAACCAAATTAAAAGGAAAATCAAAGTGTCAGCATTTGTGAGCAGTAGAAATGTATTTAGTAAAAAAGGAATATCATAAAAAAAAAGGTATGTATAACTTTAATTGAAACAATTGGATTTGAATAAAATAATATAACTATCAAACATTGCAGAAAATACCAGTCAATAACATCTATTCTTAGTAGTGCGGCCAGTTGGAGAGTGCTTGTCATGGCTGTGGCAGAAGAAATCCTCACCCACAAAAAAACTTTGTTTTTCCATTTTGTGTGTTTAAGTGTGAGTGCACACTCCTAACAAATTCTGTTGTTACCGCCATAATTGAAGGAAGCTTACTCAGTGTGTTCGTCTGTTTTGATTGTGTTATTTAGTTTCTTTACAATTTTATTTTGTACTGTGTTCATGTGTTGTCTTCCTTGTTTATCCCAAGTTGTTTGTGTACACTGGTGGAAAATGGAAAATGAACACCCGGACGCAATGGTCTCGCATGAATGGAGGCTGTATTTGATAATTATACAGGTTATACACTGTATATGATAATGATCACAGGGTCGTACACCTATGAACAGCGTCTGCAGATTGTCTTGAACATCAGTATCTTGTGTAGCCGCCTTTAGCGGCGATGCAGTCATGCGTAGAGATGATCATAAAGGTTTTGAATGGGATCTTGGGGAATAGTGTTTCACACTGAAATTACACCTGTTGTTGCAAATGGTGGAGGTTTGTTGCCGGCATTGCAGACCGCACCAAGCGCTTCCCATTATGTCCCACACGTGTTCTATGGGAGACAGGTTGGGTGATTGTGCTGGCCAGGGGATTTGACTAACACCTATGAGAGCGCGTTGGGTAACACGAGATGTTTATGCATGAGTATTGTCCTGCTGGAAGACGACATCTCCTTGGCGTTGTAGGAACTGCAACAAAATGGGCTGGATGATGTTCTGGGTGTAGCATTAACTGTTCAGTTTTCCCTCAACAAACACCAGAGGCATACAGTCTATGTAAGCTATTGCTCTCCAGACCATGATGCCAGGGATTGGTCCTGTATGTTGCTGCCGTATACACTTTGGTTGTTACCGCTTTCCTAGTTGACGCCGCCACAAACGACCATCACTAGCACCAAGGCAGAATCTGCTCTTATCATTAAACACAACTCCGCACCATTCATCCCTCGAGTCGCATCGTCCGTGACATCATCCGAGGCAGGCTGCACAGAGACGTGGTTTGGGAGGAGGTCTGGCAAGCAGCACCCTTGATCGTAGCCCAGCGTCCAGCGAATGGTTGGTGATGGTCCTAGCAGACACGCTGGGTGCAACAGTGGTCCTAACCTGTGCAGCGGTCGCTGCGCAATTAGCAATGGCCGCTCGTCTGATGTGGCATTCCAGGCGGGAATCCGTATACCACTGCCGTCCGGAACTAGGTTGACGAGCATGTGCACCATCATTGGACCACCAGCACCACCAATAAAGCACTGGGCAATTCTTGGGAAGGTCCACCCAGCCTCCCTCAGGCCCACAATACGACCTCGTTCAAAGTCCGTTAGTGTGGTCGCATATGCCGTCGTGGCATGGCTACAACGCTGACAACACACAGGTCGATGCTTGAAACAACGGGTCAACTACAGTTGTATTAGGCTCAGCTCCTAGCCTGTCCACAGCACAGCACACTGTTAATCATTGCATGTACTGCCCTCTATCAGTGCCCCGTGTGCATATGTTGTCTTTACGTCACCGCTTTAGTGGTGCTCATTTTTGATTTTCCATCAGTCTATTTCTATATACTCTTATTTATTTTTCATTTTATTTTGTTGGGGTATTTTTTGTTTCATTTTCCTTTTGATAACTGGCTCAATTCTAATTTTTGTTATATACAGGCTGTTCACAGCAAAATAAGCATTTTTGAAATCCCTGCTTACGATCTACTTGTATCACATTGTTTGTTCTTCTGCCATATGCAAAATTAACATTGCCATGGGCCTGATCACTTTATTAGTGCATCTTTGCAAATTTTGTTAATTATTACATTGATACAATAAACGGAAACAAAATTAATCATTTCAGTGTTCACGGGTGTTTCCCTACACATTCGATTAAACATTAAGAAATGGAACTATGTACTTTCCTCTGTCATTATGAAGTTTATAGGGCACCTGCCACTAAGTGTGCCCGTTAAAGATGCGCTTTTAGTACCACAAGTCCTGGTGGGTGAATTTATGGGGAGTGGGGAAGCGGCTGGCAAGGGGAGAGGTATGTGCATCGTAGCATAATGCTGTGCTAAAAACATTAGTTTCCGTATAACCAGTTGTGCATTTGCCGATTTGCGCCAAATATTTTTGTAACAGTTTGTATACAGCTGGGTCGTTATTAATATTGACTGCCGCCACCGGCACAAGCTCAGGCATCTAGGGAGGCGAGCAGCCAGAACTTCTGGCGCTCTTAGTGTGCAGGTAAGGAGCAGTGAGATTTTTTGAAGGTTTATTTCAAAAATGCTCAATTAACCATGAACAGCATTTAGATATGTTATAATAACGATTTTTTTTTTTCCTGCTACATACAACAAAACTATGTAATGTCCAAAACAATAGATCCTTAGTTACTGTCTGTCTCATGTAACTTGGCAAGATTTTGACAGTTCGACGAAAGTAGCACCAATGCTTACTTTTCGTTTATGTATTCTTTTGCCATCAGTTGGTGCGTCAAGTGGCGGCTGTATATTTTACTAGCACACTCTCGGCTAATCCACTTGTCATTGTAATGCTAAACAAATTTTAAGGTGTTTATAGACTGACATCTGTCCAAAAAATTCATGAGTTATAAAAGTAAAAAAGAAAATCTTGCAAAAAAATGAATTTTTTGTTAACTTTTTTTAATTTATTAGAGAAAGCAAATTTGGGTTAACATTTGCGAGATGGTAATTGTAGTTATTATCACACTTTGGATGTTACAGCTAATATGTTAAGACTGGAAATAAAAGTAATTCGGGGAACTTGCTTGACAATACAGTTTGTTTCATTTGCCAACAAACAATTCACCAACAACTTTTGCAAAGCAGTTATTCTGCTATTACTAATAATAAACAGCTCGAGTTGGAAATATGTGGCGTGGAATAATGTAAAAATTGCTGAAAAACTACCCACATGCGTCCCACTTTCTTTTTTTAATTAATACAGTATTACAAAACATGAAAAGAACAAAAGTAATTTGTTATTTTACACAAGAAAGCTATTTCTGGCTTGTTGTGTTCGGGAGCTCGCTGACAGATGGTGTGGCAGGGCGTGTTGTGAGCCAAGTGTGTTAGCGTGTTCCTCAACAGGTAGCAGAACGTTGACCTGCCTCTTGATCTGTCTGTTTAAAAGTTCACTTTTCTCCATTACTGGCCCGGAACGACATAGTTTGAAATATATTTAGTCAAATTATTTGAAAAATAATGCAACAATACCTTGCAATGTTTCTGTAGGCTTTTAGAATTAATATCAAGCATGTATGAATGGCAAAATGACTGGTGATACGACGTACTCCCATTGTTTGAAGTAGAGTTTCATTTGAATACAAAGTTTTAATTTGCATTTTATTTTGAACACTTCTACTTTACTACTTTAGCACGAAGTAACACTAACCACAGCTGTTTTGTGACCATGTAAAATAAAATTTATTGATTAATCTAGGAACTCTTTCTTATCCATGTATTTCCTACTTGTCTGACGGGCCAATGTAATATTTATTTTAATTTGTTTGTGCATCAGCTTATAAAGGATTTTATAAATGACACGTTGTTTGTTTCGTATACATCAAATTGCCACTCACTGACTGTCATGATCTTGCCAATTTATATGAGACAGAGAATACTTTTGATTTGATTTGTGTTTTAATGATACATAGTGTATTCACGTGAATTTTTCTATTATTTCAGGTTTACTTCTCTTCACCACATCTTGTCACTAGTTAGAACAATGTTGGGTATACTGTCCATAAATGTTTGTAGTATTTTTTTTTATTACTTAATTTTTTTTAATAAAATTGTTATTTTGATTGTTTTATAAACAAAAGAGTTGTATTATGTTTTAATTCTTTAACACCAAATTTATTGGTATTTTATGTTAGGCCATGTGAATTCTAGGGTTGTGCAAATGTGACTTTATTTCACAAAACAAAAATGAGAAATAATTTTGTGAAAGTTTAGCTCTACTGAATGTTTAACGAAAATGTTAACATTTTATCATGTGTCCCACCATTTGTTGTCACACATACTAGCATATAGTCAATTTAATTTAAAATATAAAATCTCAGTGGCATAGTAGTGTTAATGGTTTTATAGTATTAAAACAAAAAAAACTTACTTTGAACTTATACATTACAAAAATAAAGTGATGAGTGGCTCACATTAGGAAGAAGTAATGTGCTGTACTAATATCAGTGAAGAACTCAACAAAATTATTCTCCCAACATTTAATGTTTATTTTTATGCATTAATTTTAGTATTATTATAATGGACATAAACAAATGGATACACAGACAAAAATTTTCATTGTTATTCAATTAAACATTTTATAAGCAAACAAATATTCACTGAAGTTGAAAATTTTGATTTCATTAAGACTTTCAGCAACTAATTTTCTTACCAAAATCAAAAATGAAAGTTCTTATTTTTATTTATGGTTTTGGTATATTGAATATTTGCGCAACCCTAGTGAATTCTTCATTCCTGTCGGGAGAGAGATCAGCATAGGAAACTCTCTGTTAATTCCTGACTTGTTGGAAAAGTATACAATGTTTATCATTATGACTGTTTGCTTTGGTTGCAGGTGTATTTGCCCTTCTGTTGTGCATCGCAGTTCTGAAGTACCTGCAGTCAGTTTTGTCCAAGTCAGAGTTTAAGTATTTTTTTACTGTGTCTGCACTCGTGGCTGCAGGCGTGGTCTTCCTAACTGTTGTCGGCCTTACCTACGCTGGTATCATCGCACCATGGAGCGGCAGGTACCAACTATTTAATTTACTTTTCATGTGTGTTTCTACCTGGTAGTAGTACCTTTCTTTTGAAAGTTAGAAGTCAGCTATCAATATCAGCTAACTCGTCCCACCTCCTTTCCTTTCGTTGAAGTGGTATTCTGGGAAAAACCAAAATTACAGCTTATGGGGCCTTCCTAGTTTTTATATGGGTATGGGTCTTATTGTAAGCTGTTGTAACTATTCTAATTTTTACAAAAAGCATGCATCCCTCTGTTTACAATATTTATTCTTCTTTTAAACAGTGTTAGAAAATGTTGCAACAATGGTTTATCTTTTCTGAGCATATGCTATGCAATAAATTTTAACAAAGAATTATTATTTGCAAAGATGTTTTCTGTTGTGATTAAAGGTAGTTTTTTTCCCGTAAGGTTGGTGTTTCATTGCATCTGGCGTAAAATCTACATGATTTTAAAACTTAATATTAATTTTACTCAATGGGCATCATCTTCGCGAATAAAATTATATGCCCAGAAGCATATACTTGACTTCCCCTTGTTGCCAAAAATTGTTTGAACATCGAGCGACTTGTATTACCAAGCGTGAAGTTCATTTTCAGTTACTTCTTGCAAAGAAATCTGAGGGTTTATATTAATTTATTTCAATAGACACGTGTCTTTTGAATAAACTGTTAAAATGTAAGGGCTATTCAACACCTTTGGTCGTCTAATAATTGGTAAGCACCGAGCCCGAGTGCAGTATAACTCGCGACAGGGAAAATCAGAGTATATTAAAAAATGACCTTGGCTGGAGTTTTACTAGTCCTGTGGAGCTATATTTTATCCAGCATGCTATCTTGCTTCATTCACAGAGTTTGCATATTGTTTGCCTCTGCGTATGTGACTCCAGTATAATTCATGGAAGGGACAGTATGTTTCAGTGATTACTTGTGCCATCCTGTAGCACACCCAAATAAACTTGACCATTGGATAAGTAGCTTAATTATGCNTAGATAGGTATCTTAATTATGCAATTTAGTCGCATAAAACACCATTGCACAAAAAAATTACAGTGATTGGGGACTGACGTTATTGCGAAACATGATCACAAAATAATATGTACTATGCTATGTCAAAACAGCATTATAAAATACTTTTGTTATACCCAGACTTAATGTTTGTAATTTGTGGAACAGTACTGTATTTGTTTTATCCCCTTAACAAGATTCATCTCATTTACATTATTTTGGAAAATATTCTGTCAATTTAGTCATGATAAACAAGGTTCTGACGTTTNACAAGATTCATCTCATTTACATTATTTTGGAAAATATTCTGTCAATTTAGTCATGATAAACAAGGTTCTGACGTTTTCAGACGTAAAAGCAAGAGATTCTATCTATATGAGCACTGAAGGAAAGAAACAATTGCATAAGAAGTATGCTGAGATTAAGAAGAAATATCAAATTAGACGGAATATACTGGAATAGAGACAAAATTTTGGGAACAACTTAACTTAATGAAAATAATTCTACTGGATTTTGTATGTGTATGTGTTTTACATTTGCTGAAGTGCGAAATTATAAGATATATACGAAACTTGGTTTCTCACAGTTATTCATAATTGGGAACACAGAAAAAATTAAGGAATAAGGAATACTACAAGAAAACATTATCATCATGTGTCCTGTCCATAGATTTATTTTCCAAAGTGATACGGTACCACGGTACATATGTAATTTCAGCCAATTTAATCCCTGTGGGAAGAATTTCATTCTGTACTGTGATCCTATTGTAATTTTGTATTCAATATCATCCCTTCATCTGTGCTTACTCATTTTTGTACGTACTAGTATTTTATTAATTGCAAGTGCATTTTCAACCAACTGTAGTGATTGCAGAATAATTGTATACTTGCTGATAAGAAATGCGTGAAATATTTGACCAAAGGTTTGCATTATTGTTGCAACTTATTCAGGTTCTACTCTTTATGGGACACAACCTATGCCAAGATTCACATCCCCATCATAGCATCGGTATCGGAGCATCAGCCTACTACATGGTTTTCCTTTTTTTTTGACCTACACATCTTGGTGACCACATTCCCTGTGGGACTGTGGTACTGTATCAAGAACATCACAGATGAGCGAGTTTTTGGTGAGTGCTGCTTTTGTGTCTCTTTTGTAAATTAGCTTGAAGGTTTTCACTTTGCGCTTTCAGCAGGTGGCTGATTCACCAGCCACCTGCTGCTGAAGCAGCTGGTAGTACAGTATAACCTCGGAAACTCAACGTAAGGTGGACTATGAAGGGTTGAATTACTGAAATGTTGAGTTTTACAGCATTAAGGGTGAATATGTAACTCAAAATGAACTCATTGCTTGAAGCAAAGCATAACCATTTATCAGTGTTTTTGAAAATAGTTCTTCTCAGTCTCCTTTTTTTTTTTGTTNATTGCTTGAAGCAAAGCATAACCATTTATCAGTGTTTTTGAAAATAGTTCTTCTCAGTCTCCTTTTTTTTTTTGTTGTTATTATTTATTTATTTATTT
Organism: Clitarchus hookeri; assembly: GCA_002778355.1. Classification (NCBI taxonomy): domain Eukaryota; kingdom Metazoa; phylum Arthropoda; class Insecta; order Phasmatodea; family Phasmatidae; genus Clitarchus; species Clitarchus hookeri. The sequence goes on along the minus strand of NQII01009391.1, from coordinate 54,774 downwards.
ATAATAGTCTTTAATAATATTGAAAACTCATCTCATTTGACCCATATGGCCTGTAAAGCTATCTAGTTTTATGGAGTTTTGAGGAACTGAGGTTCTACTCTACTAATTTAACAACATATGCAATGTATTGCATTGTTACTCTGTGTTATAGTTTGCACTTACATTCGACTCTCGATTTACCAGGTTAATGGTGGGGAAGAATGGCACGGTTAATAATAATCACGGTCAATTCAAAAATATGTCTAATTGGCCTATACTGGCCCTACAGTCTTCATCACCATATACATATTTAAAACTCTATTGATCAGCACTTGCCCAAAAATCATGTGTTTTACAGACTCAAGAAATACATATATTGAACAGGTTAATTTTCCTGAGCAAAATGATACCCCAGTTCTGCAGAAATGTGCACATAGCAAGTCCTAATGTACGGAAAACCAGACAGCAGCGCTGCGTGCCTATGAATTGGCCTGACCTCATCTCATGATTAACTCCAATGTTTCCCTTTCCTGCGAGGAATTGTGACAGTTTACATGAATGAAATGTATACATCTTAATTTAAAACTTATGTCACATCAGTATGTAGATTTGTTTATAAACAACGCATAAACTATACAATACCTGCAGTGCCACACATAGGCTTAACACATGGCACGTGTTTAGGTAACATTCTGTCTGGTCTCGAATATTGTACTGCATTACCAACTTAACAAGTTTTTCCTTTTCCAGCTCATTAATAATCGCGAGTTTCTGTTCAGTACTCAACACAACAAGTTTTCTTTTACACACTGACATTTCTTCAAATCAACACTAAATACTGCATGTACAGTTTCACTTCAACCTTTGTGCACTCAAAACTGCGATGATAAAATAAACCGGCGCTGAACGTGACACAGTAACTGGCAAACATCCATGAATATTTTTTTCTTCTCTCAAACTATAAACGCCCACCCTTCCTCGCCTTTCGACAACCCTGCTGCCTCCCCACCCTTGTCTGGAGGCCTTCCAGCCACCCTTGCCACTCCTGCGCCAGAGCAAATACAGTGGCTATACAGAGGTCCATCCGACCGCCACCCTTGGCGACCCTCTAACAGGACTGCCGAGCGAAAACGCTGCTCACAAAGACACTATAACAT
>NQII01009391.1:41018-52376 GCA_002778355.1 Clitarchus hookeri | reverse complement strand
GAACAATTGTGCTTGTTTTGCATGTACAGTAATCTTTTGCTCGTATACTTATTTTATGATTTTGCAACCAGGAGATAAAATTTCTTAAAAGATTATGTATTTAAAAGAAATATTTGTTTTGTTCATTATGTAAAGTTGTGTGTTTATTACGGTGCATAATTTTATATCTTTTGGTGTCCAGATTCTTGAATTTTTGTGTTTCCCTCTTATAAGGTTTTCCTGCTTATAGTGTCACTTTCTTGTGGACCCCTGAAGAACCTTATAAGAGGGTTCCACTGTACATATAAACTGTGTGTAAGTTATGTGTTCTGAATCATTTAATCATAGCTTGAGTACTTTAGTTCTTAATGTCTAAACATTTTACATGGAATTTTGTTCCATACAGTGAACTCTTTAATTTCCCAAACTTCAATATCCTGGACTTTGAATAACTCAAACAAAATTTTGGTAAAAAAAAATATTACTTTAATAACTATGTATCGGCCTATACCAATAGTATAAGTAAAATATTTTGCCAATACTATGTACCAATACTACTTACTGTATTTATTTTCTATTTATCCATGTTACCACATACCTTAGGCTCACAGTAAATGATGCTTGGAGTGTATATAATTCATGTTACTTTTCATAGTACTGTATGTAGTTGTTAATTTAAAATTTTGTTTTTCAATTTACTTGTATAGCTACTTTACAGATTAGTGAATAAAATTGTGTTTGTGGTGTTTGGAGTGAAATGCTCAGTGACGATTTGTGTAATGACTGTTAGAGGCCTTTGATTGTTGTGGACTATATAGTGAAATACAGTTGGACCCCAATTGTATGAGTAGCGAATTTACGAAGACATTCTCAGAAACCATCAAAAAATCACAAAAATTTACGAAATAATGGGAAAATGCTGGGGAGAAAAAGGAAATAAATTGGAATGAAAAATGATTAAAAATATGTTTGCCAGTACACAGTTATAAAATATGTGGGCTTTAATATAGATACTCTTAATTTGTATGCCGCAATATGAAAAACAAAACAAAAAAATAGGGGTGCGTGTACTTATGTATGCGTGTTAGAAGTTACACTTATTTGGCATTACTAAAATAAAATTTTCGCGCATAACCTCAAATATTTAAAAACGCTTTCAAAATTTTATTATAAAACAATACGCGCTAAACCTCAAATGATGTTTGCTAAGTAACAAACAGCATGTATTATCTGCTTGATTACAATGTTTACTGTCGAATTTCGTTACAGTGTGCGCGTGCAACTTCCGTTGCACACTGCACTTTTACCCTCAACACGCCAAAAGAAGTATAACTTCAAAAAAGAGAAAATCCATTAAATAATGTGGCAGTGGTGTTTTGAAACGATCGCACTGCACAGCGCCTGAAGGTTAGTCTGCCCTGTAATGCACGACACGTAACGTCACAAAGGGATTCTGTCCTTCACCCACCGTCTCCCACTTACCCCTCTTCCCCCTCCAACACACAACGCTAGTCTCTTTCTGCTTACCATGTATTTCTGCATATTTTACACAATTTTTATACCATATTTTAAGTTGAAAGTTTGGTATGCGTAAATGTGTGTGGGCATTGTAAAAAAAATTTTGAAGTGAGGTTAATAAAACTAAAATGATGTACCCAAAAAAATCTTTTAGTATAGACTTTGATGTTAACAAACGCTACAACTACGTAATGATGCTGAGATCGTGACTTAACCATTCACATGCACCACACAGTGATTGACACATGCAGGCCGCTGCGATCTTGCAACACCGTGCCTGGCTAAGCCAGTGCTGTCATATATTCTCACGTCCCATTTTCTACCCTTTCTGGCAAAATAGTGATTGTTTATATTCTCACAGCTTATACACTTTGGCAACACAAAATTTAAAGAACATTGATAAAAATATGCAATTAACAAACTAAAATGGAATTCAATAAAAAAAAAAAAGCAAGAACTAGAAACAATAACTTCACTGGCTTTGAACTGGTCTGTGCCGATACGCCTTGGTTGGTAGATTGGTGCATCTATGTATACGGGGGTGAGGTGTGGAGTTGCTGACAGACTAGTTGCAGCTAAGGGAAGGGGTAGGAGGGTGGAGAGGGTGGAGAGATGTGGCTGGTCATCTACATGCTTGAAGTGCGGGAAGGAGGGGAGGGTGGCTCTACCTTTCTCCCTCCAGGCATGTCTAAAAATAGCTCGTTTATTCACCTCTAGCACGGGGTTGCTGCCTGCTGGCTGGCCATGTTCTGTGCTGCCAGCTGCCATTTCACATCTTGTCACCCGACGCTCATAAAAGCTACTGCATAAATTACTTGGAATTTTTTTATTTCTTGGTTTGGTGATACAAACTATAAGTTATGCAGTGGCGTAAAATATGTGGTATCTCTTGTTGCGACAGCAAAAGTTAACTATTGCGCGCATAACAACAAGGCCGGCCTACCTGTACAACAAAAACAACTGTGCCAGTGTGATAAATGTTTAAATATGGATGTTGTGCTGTCTAAATGCATGCATACTGCTGTGTTTATGCTTTTTTAGTGACAAGGGAAAGTCAAATAAAATGTTCTGGTGTATAATTTTATTGGGAAGATATCTGTCTATTGAAATAAATTAATATTTCATTAATACGTTGTCTGATTTTCCCTCAAGAAGGTACAGGAAACTCACTTCGCGCTTGTTAATGTGACTGCCCTGGCGATTTACATTTTTTTTGGGACAACGGGAGTTCATGTATAACCCTCTGGGTTATACATGATTCGGAAGATGTCTGACCATTAAAATAAATTAATATTTTGTCTTAAAAACGTCTAATTTTTGCGATTAGAGACAATTAAAGCTGACTCTACACGAAAACTGCTATTTTAATGCAATTTTTGGGTTTTTGGGGGTTGAATTGGTTGGAATGTTCAGATAGTTTTATTTTGTGAAAAGATGAACACTGTCTTTCAGAACAACTATATTTATTCTAACACTTTAACTACAACTTATACATTCAACAAAGTACACACGACATGACCTCCAGCTTGTAAGGTTATATATGCCTTGTTTACAATCAATATTTATGTAAGCCTTGTTTACATTTAATATATATCGAAGTAATTTATGTACTTAAACACCTTCCTTCATCAATTACTTGTGAAACATAAGTAAAATATATAGAAAGAGACACACACACACACACACAACTTAAGCAATCTGAACGTAATGATTTGAAATTAGAATGTTGATACATATTTTTTTGCTGGCATTTATAGCTCTTGCTTCTCAAACATACATTGCAAAGAAAAGTGTTTATTCATTGTATTCATGGGTGCACATTCATTCAACCGCCTCTGCTTGTTTTTTACACTTAATTGGACATGGTAGAGAGGCCTATGCACAATTTTAAAACCTAACGATTTTTCAAGTGTCAGGGTTGGCAGGTATGGCGTAAGTAAGTTAATATATTTCATACTGAACCTTAATTTTCTGTTAATTTGTTAGTAGGTTGTCAGAATGTGGTGGAAAACAATTTATTATGTTCCAGTGGTATTGTACGCGCTAAGTGCAGTGTACTTTGCGGGTGTGATGGTGCGCCTTATGTTGACCTTGACACCTGTGGTGTGCATCTTAAGCGGCGTGGCATTCTCTCGTCTGTTGGAGCTATTCCTCAAGGAGGAGGAGAGCCCACAAGCTGTGGATACTGACACAGAAGATGAGGGCAGTGCAGGAGAGAAGGGAAGCCGCAACCTCTATGACAAGGTGACAATCACCAAGCATAATTAGTCTAGTATAAGATGACCTTTAAATTAGACAACCCCTACATTTTTACTTTTATCTCCAGGAAGAATTTATTTCTCCACAAATCAATTGTACTTTTAATTTAGCAGAATTATTTTATCTTGGCACTTGAGTAAAGGCTTACCATTGCCAAATTCTTTACGGTTAGTAATACCTATACTCTTTATACTACACCTCAAATGCATTAAAATGGAAGAAAGCCTCCTTTTCTTTGTCCTTCTCTTATATTTTTATAATTATAAAGCATTGTGTGTTAATCTTTCCAATATGTGAACTGTAAATGAAACATGTGTCTATTCAAAAAATAGTGACCAACTCATGTTATTGACATTAAAATTTTATTTTGAGAAAATAAGATAACTCCTAATTTTATAGAATTAAGACTTTGAATAAGACATAGTCTTATATTTGGGTGAATAAAAGTATTTTTCTGCTAGAAAATTTTATTTTTTAAACTTTTTTTTGATTTGCTGGAAATTATGGTGCAATGCAGACTTTTTGATGGACCTACCAAAATTGGATATGTAGCTGGCAAGAATGAGTGAATATCAGTATGGATGTTGCCCTGGCCCCAATCTATATTTTCACCAGCTGTTATTTTGCTATATTTTATTGGGAGGTGACTCTTGCAACAAGAATTAATAAAAAATTCTGAATCTCAAGATTGTTTGTCAACAGGAACAACCAAAACACACACTTTTATGTAATTTTAGCTGTTTACGTATATAGTGAAGAAGCAGAGGAAACCTAAATGTTTAAANTCAAAACACACACTTTTATGTAATTTTAGCTGTTTACGTATATAGTGAAGAAGCAGAGGAAACCTAAATGTTTAAATTTGTAAGGCAACTGAAAATGTAGGTTTGTATATGAACATTTCATTTTAATTAGTGAGGAAAAAAGAATAAACTAAGGAAGCTCAAAACCATATACTGTATGTACAATGTACAATGTACATGCTTAGAGGTTTGGTAATCATAAAAAAACTTGACACTGACAATTGTGAGGCATTGTGGGGCTATTATGATAAATAAAGAGGGTGAAAAATAGTTTTAACGATACAGGAGATAATAAATGCTACAAGCATGTTGACGCGTTACGTCTGGTGACTGACTACGACGTCACAGTAGGGCAAGATTTTGTGTGTGTCAGAGACACGGGCGGTATGCTTCGCTGACTTTACTGGCTGCTAACCGGACCTCGGCTGTCTCCTTCGTATTACTGGTTGGCTTACAGCNCGGTATGCTTCGCTGACTTTACTGGCTGCTAACCGGACCTCGGCTGTCTCCTTCGTATTACTGGTTGGCTTACAGCAACTGGTTTACCTGTATTGGGCATTGCTCGGGGTAGCTCCTGACTCGGCTGATGAGGTTGGCCAGAACTCGTGCCCAGTCCTTGGGCGGAGATGGTGCTGCGGCTGGCAGTGCTGAAGGGTGCCTGCAGAGGGCTGCTGTTCCTGGTGCTCTGGAACCACAAGTTCGCTATCCCCAGTGGCAGGTGACGTCCCTGATGGAAGTCGGTGATGACCGGATACAGTTGGCCGGTGGTCTTGAATGGGGGCTGAAATAAGGAGGAGGTGCGAGGTGAGGCCTCTCCAACTGTCGGGTGGCTTGAGCTCATTCCCGGGGGGTTATACTGCAAAGTGCAGTTGAGGTTGGGTTACAGCTACCGTTGGATTCGGAGGCAGTAGTTGCCTTCCTAGCTTGCCACTTAACACCACTCCTATGGGTGTATGGCATATAGGTTGGTACTAAAGTCGGCCCCACGAAGGAAGAGCAGGTGACGATGAGCCCTAGTTTGGTTGGCTCGGCCTCGCCTTGGCTATACACCTGAGTCTGACCCGATTACTCCAACCAACGACAGTTCAGCACTGTGGTTAGAGTGGTCGGTTTACCCTCGATGTCCGACAACGACGCGAGTGTGGTCGAAATGTGGGTATACCTCCAGAACCAGTCTATCACTCCTTCCGGTGACAGTTCAGAATGGTGGATGGAGTGAATTGGCTGTGCTGGTTGACTAGCCGCCTTGTAGATTGAGTCTCTAGTGGTTGTGGCTTTACTGTACTGCACACCAGGTGCACGGTATGGGTGGCTGTCTAATGGGTGTGTTTGCAACGTACGTGCATCCGGTTAAGGGAGCCTGCAGTCCTACTCTAGGTTCGGCAATTGGGTTTGTAATTGACGTGGTCTTCTGCTTTTCCTGGTGGACTGACAGTCACCCTAGAATTAGTACTCTGAGGTTTAATATAAAACGTGTTTATTCCATGAGGAATTGACACGGTGGCTCATACTACCTCCTAACTAACCAGGAACTGAAACTGAAGTAGACTACGAATATCAGGTGAAGGGTACCTGGGTCTAAACTAGATTAGCAAATGCAGTTAGTTAGATATAGTATTAACTGATCTTAACTAACTCGATGCTGTTGTCCAGAAGAAACTCGGGATTCACTACCAGAAGAATAGTGGATGTTCAAGGGGTGAAGACTTCTTCGCGGGTTACTGGTGAAAGTCTTGATAAGCTTCTGGTAGGTCGCGAAGACGTTGGAGTTGGCAGAGAGCTCCAGCACATGAGGTGGTGAGTGAGCTGCTGAGAATGAACTGCCATTTTGCGGTGGTGCACGGACATAGATTCCACCTGCCCGCAGGCTCTCTGAGCTGCGGGTGTGAGCTCCTATGGATGGAGCTGCGCTCTCGTGTGCCATCTCTTGGTCTGTGGCGAAAGCAGGCGTCTGTCATGCGGAGTTGCATCTGCCGGTTGGCTGGCTTCTATCACACATGGGGGGGTTGGCGTGACGTCTGACATAAGAGCGAAAAGAACTTAGGTTAACGTGTGCGTGGGTGCCCCGCCTCAATGGTTAGGACTGTGCTGGTGGGCTCTGGTAGCAAGTTCTTTCCATGTTCAAACCTCCCCTGGTGTGACGTGAAGACACGTGAAGATGAAGCGAAGTTGTGTTTAAGTAATTGTCAGTGTACGTCACTCGTCAATGTTTTCTATCTACTAATATCTATAACTTCCACAATCTGCAAATTTACGTGAAAAGCAAAATTTTATGTAATTATTCCAAAGTTTATTTTGGATAATTTCATTAAATATGGACATTAGACATCCGGTTTTATTATGTATATTTAAATGATTAGTATACATATCATTTTCTTAAATGTGTTTCTTAAAGGATGCATTTTGTAACTATGGAAAAATCAATTAATGAAGTGAAAAGGCAACATAGCATTCCTGTCTAGCTAATGACCTCTAGAGTTATAATGTCCAACTATTTGTTCTGTTATATTTCAGGTTACCTGTTTTCTGAAGTTAATATTTCAACACAACGAAATGCAATATGCATCACACACTGTTGTCATTTTTGCACAAGAGTTGCGTAGATACTTCTGAGAAACATATCTAAACAGTGTCTCATTTAGAAATTGCTTGCAGTATCGTGCTGCAATCCTGATAAGTACTGTGTGCACAGTTTTTTATTTCGCTAGTCAATCCTGTTGTTTTACTGCAAGCTAATATTTGCCCTTTTTGTAAGCTTATAAAGTAATTATAAGTTTTGGTATTGTTAATGGGACATGCTTGTTTTGTTAACAACGTACCATAGTTTTTGGTTCATATTTGTTCTAAACTTAGAAGAATTGGGAAATTTCCTTCTGAATTAAATTCAACGCTGCTAAACTTTATTAAATCTTGTCATCAGCAAGGTTTTGTTTTGTGGTTATTCTAGAACAGTTTCATTTAGTGTGATGCAGGTGCTCAGTTTCATAAGCAAACAAATATTTCCTCATAGTGATAGCATTTGTTCAATGTTACTGCTCTGTAAAATTTATAAATGCTAATTATAGTGCTATGTAACAAAAAATAAATGGTATAAACTCCGAATGCTATTTTTCACCCTTTCTAATGATAATTATTTGACTTGAAAGCATGTAATTTTTTCATTTCCATTAAGTGAAAGATAGAATGAACTCTGCATGTGCAGTTAAAGTGGAAAGCGTTAGGTAATTGTTTGTTGTTGTTTGTAGGCAGGCAAGCTACGCAAAATGAAACACGAGCAGCAAAAAGAGACGGATGGCCTGGGTGTGAATATACGCAGCATTGTAATATTTGCAGTACTCATGATGCTGATGATGTTCGCCGTGCACTGCACCTGGGTTACCAGCAATGCATATTCAAGCCCTAGCATTGTGCTGGCCTCCTACAGTCAAGATGGGTAAGTGTATACATATTATTTCTTGCTTTAGAAAATGCATAATTTTCTGGTTGCATATTTTTATAGAGTACATCTAGTTTTTATTTCATACAAAACATGATGTTGAACTAAAAAATACTTTCTGACTGTATTGCATAATGTCTAAACACTACAGGCTGAGTATAAAAGAAGGTATATAATATTAAAACCTAACAGCATGCAACCTTGATTGACCAATGAAATGAATCGTGGAACTGTGAAGTTTGTTTACCATACATTCATAAATGTTCAAAGTGACCACCATGAGCAACCCAAACATCATCTACGCGATAATCAAACTCGTTCCACACTCTTGTCAGCATGTCCGGTGTTACGGTTTGGATGGTGTCCGTAATTCTTGTTTTGAGGTGGTCAATGTTAGCCGGCAATGGTAGACGAAACACTTGGTCCTTTATGTACCCCCATAAAAAAAATTACACTGGGTAAGATCCGGGCTTCTTGGGGGCCAGTGATGAAGAGCCTGGTCACCAGCTTCCTCGACCAATCCAGCGTTGCGGCAACGTCTCGTTCAGGTATCCGCGAACAGCTAGGTGCCAATAGGGTGGCGCACCATCCTGCTGGAAAATGAAGTCCCCTGCCGCCTCTTCTAACTGAGGAAACCACCACTCTATAAGCATGTCCAAATAAGGGATTCCAGTAATAGTGGGCTCATGATAAAAGAAAGGGCCAAAAACAGTGTCTTAAGATGCAGCACAAAACACGTTCACTTTGGGGGAAGCGCACTCGTGTTGGGTGGTTTCATGTGGAGGCTCCTGACCCCATATCTGCACGTTGTGCCGGTTCACCTTATTGTGTAAAATGTCGCTTCATTGCTAAAAACCAGCTTCGACATGAAGGCATCGTCTACCTCGTTCTGGGCAAGAACGAACGCGCAGAAATCACGTCTTGGTTCTTTATCCCTTTCGGTAAGAGCCTGTACAAGCTGTAACTTGTATGGTTTGTACAGCAATCGCTTTCGCAACACTGTCCATACCGTCGATTGAAGGATTTGCATTTCCTGGCTAGCTTGTCGAGTTGATTTTCTCGGACAGCAAATGAATGCTTGTTGAATCCGTTGCACATTCTCTTCGGACACATGCGGCCGCCCGGAACTTTTGCCTTTGCAAAGTCACCCTGTGACACGAAACTGACTAAACCATCGTACGATACGCAACCTATCGGGAGGACGGCGTTTGTATATGCGACGGAATTAACTTTGAACAGTCGTAACCGATTCACATTTAGCAACTGAATAACACAGAATGCCTTCTGTTGTTCCATTGCCATCGTGATGCGAACTAACACACAACACGCGCTCATAGTGCGACGACAGACGCTCCCAGTGTCATCTCTCTCGGCATGTAAAGGAAACATCATACCGTCCCCTTCACATTGATGTGTTGAGTGCGAGCTTGCTTCCCCCTCACCACCTCAAACAAAGAGTTACGAGCGCCATCGAAACCGTAACACCAGACATGCTGACAAGAGCGTGGAACCAGTTTAATTATCGCGTAGATGTCATTCGGGCCGCTCATGGTCGTCACATTGAACATTTATGAATGTATGTATGGTAAACAAACTTCAAGGTTCCTGGGTGGTTGTAAACTGCCTCGTCGGCGCTGGTGGGCTAATCCTCCGTTACGGAAGACAATGTGTTGAGGCCTCGGTGCTGTCCGGCATCGGGACCTGTTGGACGACCACACCCTCCTGGGTGGGTGTAATCCCGGTTGCCGTCTGATGCAGGGAATCTTCTGGCACCCCTGTCTCGTTGGCTCTGCATGCGTCATCTCTCTCTGGGATGGGACTAGGCTGCTGAGGTCGCTGGCGAGGTTCCCTGTCCAAAGGGCTCCGCCACGACAGCTCGGACCCAGTGGGGGTCATCCAGTCCGTGGGTGTTGAGAGCAAGGTCCGGATGGACATTGCCCCTCGAAGTGCAGGCTGTGGTTCGACGCTGGTCAGGGTGGGTTGGATACTCATCCAATTGGTGTCCGGTCAAAGTTCTGGTTCTCGAAAGGTAGGCGGCTCGACCTCGGGGGGCGTCAACGGCTGGGGATCGTCCTTTTCTTCCTCTTCTAAGACCTCTTGTTCTGCTGCTTCGGCCTTGCTGTCTTAAGCTCCGCCAGGGCGAAGGCGCTTCTGCCCTCGGTTTACCTTGTGGATATGTCCCCAGGCGTCCTCCGCCCAGTACACGTTATCCTGGCATCTCATTATGGTGTAGGGTTCTTCTCATTTATCAGCAAGGCCTGCGCTGAATTGATCTCGGGTCTTAGTTAGTGGGTGGCTGCGGAGGAGTACAGCCTCGTGCATTTTGAAGCTTCTCACCCTGGTGGTGGGTTGTTGGGTACTTCCTGCCAATGTACTGGGTCTGGGCTTCGCGCACCCTCATGGTTCAGGCCAAGGCGCCCAGGCGGACGTTCTCTGGTTGTGGCATTTTCGTGGGAGCTTGTTCCCATTGCCATTCACTTGGGTGACGTATGGTTCGGCCCAGAATGAGCTGGCTGGTGTTGGTGTTCACGGTTTCGTTGGTCTTCCTTAGGGTGAAGATGTTGATAGGTGTTTGTCCCAATGGTGGTGGTCCTCTCCCACATAGAAACTGAGTCTTTTCTTCAGTTCCTGATTCCTCCATGAAGTGGAGTTGACCTGTGGGTTGTAAAGGGGAGTCGTCCATATCTCCATTTCCTAGGTGTTTCATGCTGTCTGCCATTTGTGACTGTTGTATTCTGTGCCATTGTTCATCAATAAGGCATGCGGGTACCCCCAGTGAGGAAATATCTCAGTCTCAAACTCCCGGATGATATTTTGAGTTTCCTAACTGGGTAGGGGAAACGCTTCTACCCAGCAGGAAAATTGGTCTGTTACTACCAACAGATACCGGTTTCCTTTCGTGTTTCTTGGGTATGGTCACATCAGGTCAGCAGTCAAGTGGGTCCAGTCTGTATGTGGTCTAAAGGATTTGCTGTGGATTGGGTTACAGGATAGGTTTTACCATGAAAGCAGGCCTCTCAGTTATTGATGTAATGTTGCGCATCACGGCTTATCCCGTCCCATATGTATCGTACCCCAATGCTTTGCAGCATCTGCTTAATGCCTCGGTGGCTGGCCTGCGGGTGGTCATGGTGGTTGCGGCAGAGGTCCGCCCTCAGGTTCCTGGGTATCCAGATCTTCCACGGGGTCCCTTGTTGTCCGCTCCGGGACCAAACGACATCGTCCCGGAGTTCGAATTTCTGGGGCATGTCCTGGAGGAGACACTGGCTTTCTGGGTCCTTTTGTTGGTGGTAGCTGATCTGGTACCTGCTGAGATGGAGCTGGAGGAGCTCTTCGGGGTGTCTGGTGGGAACCAGAGGGGGG
>NQII01009391.1:12623-26645 GCA_002778355.1 Clitarchus hookeri | reverse complement strand
ACTTAACTACTCTGCTGTTGGTGCTGGTATGCTGTCAGCTGGGGATGAGCTCCGGTGAAGTGGGCGGCCTTTGGAAAAGGCCCGCATTTGGTGTCTTCTCACTGGACTGCTGTGCTGGGCTCGTGCTCACGTCCTCTCGCGATTCCTTAACGTAACTCTTCCCTCGGCGCGGCGCTAATGGACTCTATCCCTCTTCTCACGCAAATTGGCTTATATGCTCTCCAGCCTCTCTCCCTACGTATCTGCATGTGTCTCTCTTATTGGGGGAAGGGGGGAGGTGGTTGCCTTCAGTACAAAGCCATTCAGCCACTTGCCATGGTTTGTGAAGGTTCGGGGGTGGGAGAAGTGGTTATCTGCCTTATGAATTTACCATCTCAGCTTATTTTTCCACGGTTTGGCTACAAGGGTGGTAGGGGTGAGGAGTATTTGTGGCCCCCACTTTCAATTGGTCAGCCGTTTTCTCAGGCGTGAAGCTAGAGGTGCTTTTGCTTGGCTCTGCGATTTCTCCCACTTTCCTACGTATGTACGTAGCACTTTCCGGGTGCTCCGGCGATATGCCAGCTCTTACTCAGCACAACCTTGACACGTGTAACTGCGATCCGTTGTGGCTGTCCACCTGCCTCGTGACACGTGTCAACTGGTCGGCGCTCGCGAACTCGCAAAGGGGGTCAGCGAGGCTTCTACTCAAAAGGCGTTACACGACAATTAAACATTTTATGTTTTCGTTAATGTGTTATGTTTTTGTGTTTGTGCCTCAACGCGTCACTTCCGCCCATATATTCCTATACAATAATGGTTTGTTTTAGTGAGCTCCACCGCACCATGATTTTCGAATCACCCTGTATATTAATGCAGAAGTATGTTGGGTAATAAAAAAGGTGTCAAGTAATATGGTTTTCTTTTCTTTTGGTTGCAGGTCTCGACAAATTCTCGATGACTTCAGAGAAGCATACTACTGGCTGTCTCAAAACACTGCAAGTGATGCCAGGGTGATGAGCTGGTGGGACTATGGTTACCAGATTGCCGGAATGGCCAACAGAACCACTCTTGTTGACAACAACACGTGGAATAATAGTCATATTGCACTGGTGAGGCCACACTGTTGTGTATCATATTGTTGTAATGAGAGTTGTATTGGAAAATTGTACCATCCCCCCTCCCCTTACCAAATTGTTGTGTGGACTGTTAAACTCCATTCTCTTTTATCTTGTTCTTTTGTCAATGTATTTCATGGCACCCAAGCATCTCAATCAGTCAGTATAGTGTACTTTGTGAAAGACAAAAAAAAATTGTTTGCTGCGATTTAGTTACAGTGAACCCTCGATAACTTGGATTAATGGAGGGAAAGGTTTTCAGAGTTATGATTCCTCAGGAGATAATTATGTTGAAACTTTTTTTTCCTGTGATGAGAGGAAACTGTATTTATACTTTAACTATAACTCCAATGGTTGTTACTTGTTACTCTGAATCGTAAGCTCTAAGAGCGTAGCTAGCTGGGTAGCCGAGAAGCGGGGAAGACTTCTTTGAGTTGTTGGGCTACGTAACATTCTTAGGCTGGTGCCCGAGTTCGGCAGTAGAAGGTGAAGTCGGTAATGCTTCAGAAGTTGACGGTCTGTATCAGAGCTGCGCAAGGCAACCTTGAACTGAAGACTGTGGGTCCTATTTATACCCGGAACACAGGGCCAGCACAGGGGGCACAGAGTGCTAGAGAGGTGGTGGAGAAAGAGATAATGAAGGAAATGGCAGAGATGGCCAAAGGCCAAAGGCGGCCATACATGTTTTAACAAGATATATGGTACAGACTTAGCTGATGTTCCTGGGAGGTGCACGATTTTGACTGCAGCATCACCTATAGTAACATAGACTAAATTCTTCTCACCTTACGTCCATCTGAAACAGGAGCTGGATAATCAGCTGAAATAAACTTATTTATCTGTAATCTGTATTTCTCTGAAAAAATGTATATTTACTTCATTTAAGTTATATGATGTAGACCATTATTATTGGCTCCAAAATACAGTAAAATCTTAATATATTTTACTAAGAAAAGGATTGTTTATTATTTTACATACTACTAGGCTAATATTATATATATATATATATATATATATATATATATAATGCTCAAATCTTTCCCTCACTGCAATAATTCAGTTTTTTAAAGTCTTACTTTTTGCAGAAAAATTTCTTAAAATATATTTTATTGAATTTTCTGACTTGACACTGCCTTGTACTGAAGTTTTTTTTTTTTTAAATCCTCATACTTTAAACCAGTGCTTGCCAAACTTATGAAGCTTCTGAGCTACCGTACCGTTTTTAAATCCTGCTGTGAGCTACCAACTTTTTAAAAAGAATCTTACATTTGTTTATTGCCTATAAATAACAATAATAAATAACATATTTTTTTATCAGACTTGTAATGATGCAATATTCTTAATTTTTTGGGACACGGGTGTAAAATTCTTTCGTTTGTATGAAGCTTTGGAAAGCTTCGTAATATTTTTTATCGGGTTTGAAGTTTAAAGCCGTGGTGGCTAGTTTCCCATGATAGTTTGTTTGTCGAGCCGACGTGTGCTCTAGTTTGTTTATCGAGCAGACGTGTGCTATTGTAGGTTATCGGGCGGACGTTTGCTATTTNCATACTTTAAACCAGTGGTTGCCAAACTTATGAAGCTTCTGAGCTACCGTACCGTTTTTAAATCCTGCTGTGAGCTACCAACTTTTGAAAAAGAATCTTACATTTGTTTATTGCCTATAAATAACAATAATAAATAACAAATGTAATAACATATTTTTTTATCAGACTTGTAATGATGCAATATTCTTAATTTTTTGGGACACGGGTGTAAAATTCTTTCGTTTGTATGAAGCTTTGGAAAGCTTCGTAATATTTTTATCGGGTTTGAAGTTTAAAGCCGTGGTGGCTCGTTTCCCATGATAGTTTGTTTGTCTAGCCGACGTGTGCTCTAGTTTGTTTATCGAGCAGACGTGTGCTATTGTAGGTTATCGGGCGGACGTTTGCTATTTACGTTTATCAGGCGTCTGTTTACAGTTTTCGTTTTGAACTTTGGAGTTTTGTGAAGCGTCAGCATTATTTAGATACTTTCAGGCGACGTCGACAAGTTTTAGTTCCTCCGGCGCAGTTTTAGTGTGTTTATCTGGATGTTGACGGTGTCAACAGTTTTAGTTACTACAGCGCAGTTTCGATAACGAGTGGAGAGCGTGCGTGGCCTGGCCCTTATCTCAGGAGAGGGGAGCGAGAGGCAGAACAAAAAACGCGTCTGTCTGTCGCCCTCCAAGCAGTTTTCTTCAGTTGCTTCAGAGTCAGTCGGCGGCGAGGGCAGTCGCCCTTCAGTTTCATCCGACAATGTTCGTTAAAGTCGCGTCGGCCGGGACGATAACCCCCACATCGGCAACTAAACTTTGTTATTTTATTTCTCCGCCGGTGTGGGTGTTTATGCATTTTATATTTATTTCGATGCAATTTTTGAGACATTAATAACCTGTAAACTACGGTAACCCGGTTTCTGTACTTTTATATTTATCTGTGAGAGGTTCGTACTCTGAATACTGGAAATTCGTCTGTGAACTGGGTCGCTAAATGTTAAATAAACCTATATAACAAAATACTCTGGAACTTCTTTCTTAATTAATCTGCGTCAATTGTACTGAGTCTCGTGTTCTCCTTGAGCTAGTTGTGGCAACGTAATATTCGGCAGTGTAAACTGTCCGAACGTTACAAAATGGCACCTAACTGTGGGGCTGCAATATTATAAATATGGCTTAACGAGCTGCGGCCACGTTACAGACTTATTAACTTTAATGAGAAGGATGGAACCCTTTTTTGTCATCAACAAGTTTTTTAATGTTGAGAGAGTACGTAGTGGCTGCCATTCGAAAACAGTTTTCCAAGTATTCATCAGTGAGTCTGTTTCTGTACTTATTTTTAATAAATTTCATGCTAGAAAAAGAAATCTCACACAGATGTGTAGAGCTGAACATTGCCTTCACTTTGAGACAAACCTGCACCAAAATTGGGGTTTTTTTTTTCTTGAGGAACGAGAGGCCAAATATTTTCAGAGCTTGAAGAAGGCGCTTTTACAAATAAATCATTTTGAAAATCAATCAGTTCCAACTCCACTGCAGCATTGTCTTCTCGAATATCAAAATGCTCTATGACAGAAGTAGAGAACTGTTCAGCATCAATCTCTATAAAAGGCGATTTGACAAACTGTGCAACAATAGAAATCCTTTTGAAATCTTGGAAGCGTTTGTTGAATTCACTTCTCAAATCTGAAATAATTTCAACGTATTGTTTGCTGTTGTAAGGAGGCGTTGAAGACCCTTGCTTTTTTCAAACAGGCAAAGTGTTTGTATTCACCGTGGATGATATTTTTTTTCCCACAGTTCCAGCTTTTTTGAGAATGAAGCAACATCTGAAATTGTTCCGCCAATATCTTTATCCTTACCTTAAAGCTGCAAGTTAAAGATATTTAACTTTTCGGTGATGTCTGCGAGAAAAACAAAATCCTGCAGCCAAACCGGATCTTCTAGTTCACGGAAGGATTCGCCTCGTTCTTTCAAAAATTCTACTAAGGCAGGATGTAACTCTTGAAAACGTTGTAAAACTCTGCCTCTACTCAACCAACGAACTTCCGTATTAAGCAGTAGATCACCGTACTGGCAATTTAGTTCATCAGTCAGTGCTTTGAACAAACGTCTCTGCATTGCATGTGCTCTAACTTTGTTCACTATTTTTATGACTGTTTTCATTACATTGTTCATACTTAAAAACTTTCCACACAGTGACTCCTGGTGTATTACACAATGGTAAGACAGAAATTTCGGAAAGCGGTTGTCTTTACGACACAAGGTTATGAATCTCTTCTCTCTGCCTGCCATCGCAGGAGCTCCATCAGTTATTAAGCCCACCAACTTATTTATAGGAATATTTTCAGAGTTGATAAGATCTTTAACTGCTAAAAATATGTCCTGTCCTGTAGTGCGTCCTGTTAATGGTATAATCCTTACCAGCTCCTCTCTTATTTCGAAATTATCAAAAACTATTCTTGCAAAAACGGCCAACTGCGCTGTATCAACTATATCAGTCGATTCGTCAAGTTTCAGGGAGAAATAGCTGCAGCGATCAAAGTCAGTTTTAAGTTGTGAGGTAACGTCAGAACTCATAACCTCAACCCTTCTCATTACTATATTTGCAGAAAGCTGTACAGATTTAATAGCAGATATTATCTCAGTTTTATTATTGAAACTATCAAATAATGCATCTGCAGCTTCTAAAAATACAGTTTTGATTATTTCACCATTTTCGTATGGTTTCTTATTCTGTGCAATAATATTTGAAACTCTGAATGATGCCTCAATTGCTGCTTTATTGTTGTTTAATGGTTTTAAAAAAGTTGATTGTTGAGCATTAAGTTTAGATTTTATCTGCCTTACCTTTTCTTTCCTTAGAGCAGAATTCAGTGGGAAATCCTTTTCAATCCCTGCGTGAATGGTTTTGAAGTGACGTTCGAAGTTCCCTTTCTTCCCAACTGATACACTTGCATAGCACAGTAAACACACACATTTGTCCTGTACCTGGGTAAAGAAGTAATCAGTTTCCCATTACGAATGAAAGTGATAAGTTTTTTGCTTTTTGCTTGAACACGCTATCACGCGTATACAATCAACTATGAGATGAGGCTGACAATGGCAGTTGCGCGGGAGAAACAAGCAGTTGTTGTCGTCAGCGCCCCCTGTCGTCAGCATCAGTTCATTGGAGGAATCAAGGCTAGCCAACCGGAGCGTTAACGCGATCTACCAAAAATGTCCCCGCGATCTACTCGTAGCTCTCGATCTACGGTTTGACGATCACTGCTTTAAACAATAAGATTGTCAAGTTTCTTTAATAAAGGAAAAATTCCAATCTTTGTATTAACTTCTCAATGCTTGGAATATGTTCGTAACATATTAGACTAAATGTCTGCAAATCATAAAGCATCATTATTTTTAAAAAAAATACAGTGAAGGTGGAAAGACTATATGTCTGCATCATCAGTTAAAGACAAAAATACACTGACTGTGAAAATAAAACACCCAACATTAAAATTTTTACAAAAATTGAAGTTTTATGCGCTTTTATTATACAGAAAATATTTTATTGTCTCCCTCAATCTCAAAAGGTCAGTACACTTGATGAAAGTAAACAATATAGCCTAATACTGAATAAGAAAGGCTTATCATACAATCAAATTTCATTAATGAAGGGAACATTCCAAGCTTTGTATAAACTTCTCAATGCTTGGAATATGTTTGTAACAGATCAGACTATATCTGTGGATATTAAAGCATCAGTAGTTAAAGAAAAAACACAGGGATGAAGAAAATTAAATCCCCAATAATAATATAGAGACTTATGAACATAGACTGAAGTTGAGGTAGAAACTCTGTATCTCCTGCACATGCCCTCAACATTGGGATACGTAAAGAACTGTCGTCAGAGGGCCGATGATAACCTAACTTATGCACCAG
Source organism: Clitarchus hookeri (assembly GCA_002778355.1). Taxonomy (NCBI): domain Eukaryota; kingdom Metazoa; phylum Arthropoda; class Insecta; order Phasmatodea; family Phasmatidae; genus Clitarchus; species Clitarchus hookeri. The sequence continues at coordinate 20,114 of NQII01009391.1, read as the reverse complement.
TGCAACGCAAAGCAAAGCAAATAGATCTACACTGCACTTGCACCCAGCATTACAAGTGACTGGTCATGTATAAGTAATAAAATGTTGTTTTTCACCTCCAAATAGCAAAATTTAATCATCCCCCAGGACTATGAAAGTGAGGTTACGTTGCAGTTGTTGACATTGGTATTCCATAATGTAAATAAAACTTGGTCAGAGGTGTACTAAAATTTTAAAGTGTGTATTTATATACACAGTCTGCTAACCACATGCTCCAAGCTATGTTGTTTTGGCAGTTCTGGATACAAAATACTAGATGTTCAGTCTTAGAATACTATGATTGGTTACTGCACTGCGGGTTGCGAACTTAATCCCATATGCACTCGATGATGATACCATTGTGGGATAGACCCTTCTTCCATCAAAAAGGGAAGAAGTGTGTTTGTCTGCTGTTCCTCAATATAAAAAATAACAACGTTGGGCTAATCCCACAACAGTGCACTTTTGAATGTACATAGTAGATGGTGTGAACTATCATATTTTGCAATAAAACTTATTTTGATGGTTGAGTGGGGTAGGCCCCTCTTCCACTAAGCCCTTCAATTCATTTGTTAGTAGAAGTTGTACGTGATTACTTTATTACATTATAAAAATTAATGAGTATACGGTATATATCTATAAAGTCTGCTTGGAATTTTGAGAAATCCTGACGAGAAAACTAATTGAGAAAGCTACATGCACAGTTTTCAGCATTTTGAAATAAAACTCGGGAAGTTAGTTTTGCCGCCAACAGATGGCATTAGCAGCCATCTTCACTTTACTCATTCAGTTGTTTGTGAAATGATGACTATGCAAGAGCGCACACGTGTGGCATTGATTTTTGAGACAAAATCAGTTGCTCAGACACAATGAAATTATCGCACACCGTTTTACAAGATCAGAGTGCATATGCATCAAGAGATTGGCAATGGCGTTTCTGAGAAACAGGTAGTGTCCATGATCGCAAAAGAAGTGGCCAACCGGGTATTAGCGATGAATGTGTTGAAAAATATTGGTGAAACAAAGCCCTACAAAATCCACTCGCAGAGTTTCAAGAGAATTGTCAATTCCACATGCTCCCATATCAGGCATGCTGCATTTTAGGTTAAGGTTATTTTCAGACAAAATTTAGTTAGTGCAACAATTAAAACCTTGTGACCACATCACATGATGACAGTTTACAGAAGAAATACTTGCCTGCATTGACCTGGATAGTGAGTTCTTGGAAAAAATAATTTTCACAGATATGGCAACATTTTACAGGCATAGTGTGTGCATTTGGGACACACAAAACCCATATGTCGTTAGGGAGCACATATGCAATAGCCTTAAAGTTAATGTGTGGTGTGGTGTAATGCATGACCAGGTTATTGGACCCTTCTTTTTTCAAAAGCAGGCGATCAACACGAACACCTACCTGGGCATGCTGCAACTGTACGCAGTGCCACAAATTGACCACTTTTAACCAAACGACATTCTGCAACAAGATTCTGTCCCACATCGTTGGGGTATGCAGGCATGTGTTTACCTAGACAGCACATTTCCAGGAACATAGATTGGCAGAGATGATCCAATTTTCTTGGCCTCCATATTCACCCGACATAACCACACTGGATTTTTTTTTCTTGTGGGGTCATGTTAAGAGTAACCAGTACCAAACACCAGTTGACGGACTTAACTATCTGAAGATCCGTATCAGGAATGATTNGGTCATGTTAAGAGTAACCAGTACCAAACACCAGTTGACGGACTTAACTATCTGAAGATCCGTATCAGGAATGATTCCAGCAGAGACGTGCTTTACAGAACATGGCAAGAGCTGGAATGTAGTTTAGACGTTCTCAGTGCTACCAAGGGAGCACACATCGAGATCTACTAGTCAGTAAAATACTTCCAGAGTTTTACTTCAATGTGCCGAAAACCACGTATTCCTAGCTCAATTTGTTTTCCTGCCATTATTTTCCAAAACCCCTAGTGGACTTTAGACACATACTGTAAATGATCTGTGCGTACAGTAATTTTTATTAAAGGTTTTACACATCAGTAACAGAATAATTCTAGAATGATTGCAAATAAGAATAAATAGTTGAGGTGTTGGTTATTTTTCAGGAATTAGGTAACAGACATAAGTTTCTTTGACACATTGACTAAATAAGTGGAATTTTTTGAAGTATCCGTTGCATTTGTCAGTAGTACAGAATTAATCTAAGTTGGGTGTAAATTAAGTGTGTATTATTCTTAAAACATTTAATTAATATGAAAGTCAGTTAAGATGTATGCATGTGGATGGAACTGTTCATACGTATTACCATATTGGCATGAAAATAAGACGACCTCCTATTTTACGGAGGCAGGATAAAATTATTAAATGGTCACAAATATAATATAAGACTACCTCTTGCTGGTGTAAGGTATCCACACATGAAGTACTTCTGTATCAAATCACATAAGCAGTTAACTTACAAATATTACTCAACCATAAGAAAAAACAAAGCGACATTTTAAATTACTGTACATTGTAATGCCTTGATAATGCACAGGTGTTTGTTGTGATTGCATATTTTGCTACTGCAACTTTAAAACTNACTGTACATTGTAATGCCTTGATAATGCACAGGTGTTTGTTGTGATTGCATATTTTGCTACTGCAACTTTAAAACTCTCATTGTAGTCATGTCTTTCACCTGTTTATTTGATAAGCATTGTTGCCAGGTTTTTCCATCTTATCACGTTCCATTTTATGCAATTCAAAAATAAGATCTCTTACAAATGTGTGCATTTACAAATAAATAACACATCAACATGGCCACCAATGATGCATGTATGAGTTAGTATTTACACTACTGCGCNACTGTACATTGTAATGCCTTGATAATGCACAGGTGTTTGTTGTGATTGCATATTTTGCTACTGCAACTTTAAAACTTTCATTGTAGTCATGTCTTTCACCTGTTTATTTGATAAGCATTGTTGCCAGGTTTTTCCATCTTATCACGTTCCATTTTATGCAATTCAAAAATAAGATCTCTTACAAATGTATGCATTTACAAATAAATAACACATCAACATGGCCACCAATGATGCATGTATGAGTTAGTATTTACACTACTGCGCACACAATTTCTCTTTCGAAGTGTCAAAATGGTGGAAGCAACTACAGCACCAATGCTGTGTTGCAATTTATACTCGCCGATACCTCCACGCATGATATTGGTCTGCTTCATTGTGTGTATGTACGACTTGTCAAATGGAAAAAAAACCTATTTATTTTGTTTGATTGTGGAGGTTATCACCAACTGAAGACATGTTTTGAATAAATTTGCAGTATTTAAACGTGTTAAACTGCGCAGTTTCGTGAATTGTTGATTTTCTGTATTGTTTACAGAATGAGAAATGAATGAAATACAGTATTTATTTACATGTGCCCACCAAGGTTATGTCAACCGCTTTTTTTTTTTTTCATGAACTTTGGCCAGCTCATTTCTTTATAAACTTTTAATGTGTAATACGTAAATTACATGCCAAAGTATGTTGAAATTTCATTTTCTTTAATATTCAATAGTAAAAGTATTTGAAACATGACTTAAATTGATAGGACACAATATAAGATATCCCCCATATATCTGGATCATATTTTTTGGAAAAACTTTCTTCTTATATTCATGCCGATATGGTATGCCGAACAGTTATCGCCAGTCATGTCTGGTATGTTGATACAGCAATATGATGTTGAATTTTCATCCAACCTATAGGTAGGCAAGGCCATGTCATCAAATGAGAGTGAGGCATACAAAATTATGACTTCTCTGGACGTGGATTATGTGCTAGTCATTTTTGGCGGAGTGATTGGCTATTCTGGGGATGACATCAATAAATTTCTTTGGATGGTACGCATTGCAGAGGGCGAGCACCCCAAGGACATCAGGGTAAGCTGTGGTATGCACGTCGTTAAATAACAAGTAAGCTGTTGGAAATTGGCAGTTTGTGATAAATCTGTGTAATGGTGACTTGCAGGAGAGCGATTATTTCACGGATCGCGGTGAGTTCCGTGTAGATGCAGAAGGCACTCCAACCCTCCTTAACTGCCTCATGTACAAACTCAGCTACTACAAGTTTGGGGAATTCAAGGTAATATTATAAATTAATTAAGTGCAAGTGTACCTAGTGTTTTAGATCTGTTAATCTTGTATCATCTTTGAGATTAGATTTATTTTAAGATCCACAAAAAATAAATGATGACAGAGAGGAAGCATTATTTAGTGTGTGTATTTTANACTATTCATGAAAATGTTTAGATTTATTTTAAGATCCACAAAAAATAAATGATGACAGAGGAAGCATTATTTAGTGTGAGTATTTTAAATTAAAATTTTTAATGATTGTAGAATGAATTTAATCTACTATTAAATTATGTAAACAGTTGTAGTTGATTTAATATGTTTGTGTTCAGTTCTATGATTCAGATGTGTACTAATTCTGTTGAATATTTATTTATTAATTTAATTATTTATGTATTTGTATTTCTTTTTTCTTTTTTTCTTCCCAGTTGTAAATTGTTTTGTTACTACTTTGCACTCCATTTCCAGATGGACTACCGAAGTCCTGCAGGGTTTGATAGGACTAGGAATGCAATCATCGGCAACAAGAATTTTGATCTAACGTACCTGGATGAGGCCTACACGACAGAGCACTGGCTTGTCAGAATATACAAGTGAGTTAATCTTTCCGTGGTGTTTATTATTTTGTTTATGCAAAATATGTGATCAACATTTGTTGGTCAGTTAAACATCACCACAGAAAATAATTTTTAAAATTTCTGGACAGTGTGGTTTTTAATCTTCAAAATACTGTATGTAGAACCCTGGTATAACATTTTTCAGGGGGAGTGTTGAAAAAAAAAAACTTACATGCAGGATAACTGTATAAGCAGGAATTAACAGGTAGATATCCAATGAAATATACACTGAAGAGCCAAAAAAACTGGTATAGGCGTGCATATGCAAATAACAGAGGTATGGAACCAATCAGAGTAACGCGATGCGGTCGGCAGCGCCTGTATAAGACAACAAGCGTCTGGCAAAGTTGCTAGATCGGTTACTGCTGCTACAATGGCAGGTTATCAACATTTAAGTGAGTTTGAACGTGGTGGTTTAGTCGGCGCACGAGAGATGGGACACAGCATCTCCAAGGTAGCAATAAAATTTGGATTTTCGCGTACGACCATTTCACGAGTGTACCGTGAATATCGGGCAACCGGTAAAACATCAAATCTTCGACATTGCTGCGGCCGGGAAAAGATTGTGAACAAACGGGACAAACTACGACTGACGAGAATCATTAAACGTGATAGATGTGCAACCCTTTCTCAAATTGGCGCAGATTTCAATGCCTCCCGCATACCTTCAGGCATTAGTCTAGTCCATGCCATGTCGTCTTGCGGCACTTCTGCATGCTCGCGGGGGCTCTACACAATATTAGGCAGGTGTACCAGTTTTTTTGGCTCTTCAGTGTATAAAGGTTTGCAAACTTTCACATTTTCAAAGTCAAATAGAGGATTTTTGAATCTTCGACTTCATCTGTGAATTAAAATAATCTTCGAATGAAAAGTCAAAGATTTTCACATTAAATTTTTATTCCACAGAAATTATCATCATCAAAACAAACAACCAGTGTCATTTGTTATCGTGTTTTTCACAATGTGCAAAATCATAAAATTTTTGTGGAATTTGCTGTAGTTATTTGAATTTGCAACATAATCCTTTGCTTCATTAAAAAACAAAATAATTGTGTAAAATTGAGAAAAATAAATTGTTGGTGTGAGCAGTTAATTCAGCTAGTTTGTGCTGAATCGATGTTTAGAATGTTTGCGTAGTCAATTGCTCATCGGAAAGACTTTCGATATATTGAATGTGATGTTAAAAACATCTTTTTTTTTTTTCCAGAAGGGTTTATTTATTAAACTGGATGTTAAAGTGTTTGATGGTGCAGTATAAGATACAAAGGGAAGATTTTACATGTTTCCCAACATTAACTTTGCAGTGTCCAAGTATTACAATAAAATATAAAGAAATACTGTACTGAAAACACACACACACGAACTGCACATAAACAAGAACAATTAGTCTAGCGCAACTAAACCTCGATAGCATCAGTGGAGAAAACCAAAATCTAAAATGATGAATGCGTTATTTCAACCAAACTTGTGTTGTGGGAAACTTGAATAGATGCTATCAAGTTATCTAGTGGAATCTTTTGTCATGTTCTTATAACCTTAAAACTACGTAAACCAAACTACATAAATAGATTCAACCACTTTTTATAAGTTGCAGGGGTCTGTAGGTTTGTGTAGTTAAATTGTTGGGTTAATTTATAATATGGCATTTTACCAAAATATTTTAAATTTATATCTTTTGCAGAATTGTTTTTTTTTTCAGTAGTTTTATATTCTGTGTGGGAATCATGCTGGTGAATCAATTCGTTTTCATTTTATACATCCATATTAACTGTCCATTTTATATGCATATACATGTAATGTGTACATGGACTGATAAATTTTTTTTTTCATTGAATTGGCATATTTTAGCAATTAAAATGACACATTGGCATAAAAATGTAGCCAGAATTTATAAGTTCTCACAAGATGGTACTCGGGGATTCACATGCATGCGCGCACACAAACACAGTCAGACGAGCACATTTTCCATGCAAATGCGCGATCGCGAAATTTTGCTTGCTAGGCCAGTTTCATCAGGCAGAGAGCGGTGGCAAACAGTGAATCTAGCAGCCAGGAGGAAAACTACGGTGAGATGGGAAATTTTAAATTTTGCAGAAGTGTTATCTTATGTCCAAAGTGTCTGGATTTGGTGATGTATTGATGGGCCAGTTTCTAGCATCACAGTTCTACACTATTATTAGTAGGTGGTAGGGCCCTCACCACTCTGGTTGTGTGACAGNGGCCAGTTTCTAGCATCACAGTTCTACACTATTATTAGTAGGTGGTAGGGCCCTCACCACTCTGGTTGTGTGACAGGAGTTAAAGTTCTGATTGTGAAATGCTGCATGTGCTGCAACCGGCTTCTCTCGTAAATTTACATCTACTCCAACTATGGCTGGTTTGGTGTCTGCTGTATGGCCATTCATTCTTTGNCCGGCTTCTCTCGTAAATTTACATCTACTCCAACTATGGCTGGTTTGGTGTCTGCTGTATGGCCATTCATTCTTTGTCTGAGTGCATTCCTAGTAAGGCCAATGTACTCTGCTTTGCAGCTAACACTCTGTAGCTGGTCGAATGGGGTTTCCTGTCACACAGTTGTAGCTGCTCTGGATAGGATAAGTCTGATAGGTGAGTCTGCTGTTGAAGGTAGAAGATGGTGTATAGCACAAGAGATGCAACACGGGCTATTGTAAGGATGAGACCCCCTAAGGGCGGTGATATTACAGATTGGGTGACAATTTGGGGTACATCAGTTTCTT
>NQII01009391.1:0-12426 GCA_002778355.1 Clitarchus hookeri | reverse complement strand
CAATTATAAGATATACACATTACCAGACAGTTTCTCAACTGTTAATCCAAAATAGTAATAAAATATTAATAATGCATTGAAATAAGAATAAGTGATTTATACCTACGAAAACAAGGCTTAAAGTAATATGATACTTATCTGTCACATTTTTTGCAAAAATGGAGTAACCAACACAGTGTTGCTCAGGCTTCAAAATCATCTTTACAAAAGGACGAGGTGCACCAGAGAGCTATATCCTCATTAAAAATTTATGAAATTTTAAATTCAAGAAATTTAAAATTGTTTCCGTACCAAGTAACACCACTGTCTTCTAAAAACTGCTTATGTTACTGAAAATGCAATGTTATTTTTAACTTATGCTGGAAATCCTAAATTTGTCAATTTATTTTGTGCACATTATTTTTAGGCAAGTGCTGTCAACATGCATGTTGCATGCACTAGCATGTTAAATATTAGCTGATGGTATGCACTGTAGTGTTTTTTGGGTAATGATGGTGAACGTTGTTTCACTGCTATGGGGTTGGTGGTTCTGGCTGTCAAAATCTTGCCAGTATAGCTAAGACAGACTTCTATTGAGATAGTGGAGTCGGCTCAGTGTAGTAGTGTGTAGGTCACTGCTTTTGTCTCTAGTGCACCTGGGAATAGAAAGATCAGGCCTATGTTGCACACTCAAGCCATCCCATTGACTTTTATTTATATGTGCTCCACTAATTTCAACAGGAATTACTCCAAAAAGTGAGTTTCCCCTTGTGTCAGGGTGCCTCCAGGAAATGTGTAAGTGTATGTTTTTTTTCTCCACCAAGCCTGAGCACAGAAAGAATGGTTCAACGATCCACAGTTTTGGCACCCAAGAAATAAAGTAGTTATCTTCATTTCTTTGGAATGAGGAGAGCTATATCCAACAGTGGACCACTTTTATAACTAACTACTGTTTGCCAGTAAATATATTCAGGCAATACCCCAGGCAACTCCACATAGTGGGGTGTAGTTGTTTGCACGTGGCCACTGCCACCTGTCCTAGGCCTTCTTGCTATTCATGAGCTCGTGCTCCAGGGGGCCTAAGTTGCAGATTGTGCGAGTGCAGCTGGTATACAAGTATGTCTCACTCAGTCCGCAATGTATGCGAGACGGTTGTAGTAAGCTCCAACCATCTGCGGCTCATGTACGTCTTCCTTTGTATGAAGGGAGCGGCATGCGAGTGTAGAAGGGTTTTGTTTTGTCATGTTGCCACTTGTAAAATTAGCTCGGAAAACATTCTTGTGGACAGCAGTCAATCACAGTTCGTACTCAAAAGTGTCTGGTAGTGGTTATTCACATTTTCGCCCGGGCTTTGTTGTAAAATGCAGCTGTTGAAATGAATAAAATTTCTTTTAGAAATTGTGGAAATTAAGTATGACTTCAGTTTGGTGAATGTTTTTCTTAACGAACATTATATTGCATTTAGTGACCTTTGAAATAAAATGTAAAACCTCTATCCTCTCAACATATAGAAAATAATTTCAAGTTTTTAAACAGCTAATTGCAATTAATTTAATGAAATGTGGCTAGTAGCTTAAAACAAAAGGTGCAAGATGTCTTATAGTTTTTCATTAATAAATAATATTAGCTGGTTAATCCCGTAATATTTAATTAATTATGTTTATTTCTTTATAGTCTTACATGTTGCTCTGCATAGTTTCCCTTGCCATGTCCCGCTTGAGCGAGCGAAGCAGTGTGTCCAGGGCAGAGTTGTAAGGCGAGGAGTGAAAGAGATTTACAAAGTAGTGCTGCTGCTGCAATAAGCCTATCGAGGCTCGTGCCGTCTTGTGTCATTGAGGGGATTGAATGTCTGGGGTTATTGTTGAAACTTGAAAGATTCTGGTCATAGCCCCTGCCTCTCTCAGCGCAACTTGGGGTGCGGGGAACCTTCTGGATTGGGCCAGTGAGTCTATTTAAGCCATGACGGGNCTGCCTCTCTCAGCGCAACTTGGGGTGCGGGGAACCTTCTGGATTGGGCCAGTGAGTCTATTTAAGCCATGACGGGTCTCTGAGCTGACAGTATAGAGTTTGGAGGATTGTACGACCTTAAGTGATGAGTGTTGATGACTGTGACCAGTGAGAATGAAGTCTGCAGACTGCGAGCGTCAATACAGTGGAGAGTGAGATTCATGAACAGAACTATTAACCTGAATGCNAGAATGAAGTCTGCAGACTGCGAGCGTCAATACAGTGGAGAGTGAGATTCATGAACAGAACTATTAACCTGAATGCATGAGTGACAGACATTTGGAATTATGGCAATAGACAGACTGAATGTGTGTAAATGAGTGTGAATTTAACTGTAACCAATATAGAGACAGTGATAAGGACGTTAATTAGAATTGAGATACATTAAAATTTAATATTGTGCTCGTGGAGAATGACAAAAGTAATAGTGGAGAGAGGTAGTTTGTTATTTTAAAAAATAGCTGTGTGCGTATATGTAGCATTATAAATAAATAATCAAATATAGTTCTTTCATTAAGATCTGTTTTCCTTATGATCTTAGATGCGCCCCTGGCATCTTTTAACAGTAGTAAGTGTCTAAGTTGTATTATATTACCAAAGCATTTCAAACAGTTTTCATTTAATTTGTAAATGCTAAATTAGCCAAACAACATAACATATGCAACAGTTAGTTCTTAAATTTTATAACAATTGTGAGTTTTTTATAGTAAAATGTAATGGTTTGGTGTATATTTTCAGCAATACGAAACTTGTCAAATGCAAAATATTCTGTGTTCTTTTTGATCATTTTATGGTACTTTAGAAACAAAAACATAAATATTTTCAATACAAATATAATACCATCAATACACAAATGGATTTATTGTTTTATTTATTATTTACGTTGGTATCATATTTTGTACTTTTATGATAAAATTATTACAATTTGAATAATACTTCATGCAGCAAAAGATATTGAATATACTTTTGGTTCAATGAGGTTTTGAACCTGGGGAACATAAAATACCACGCCATCATGCTAACCACTAATTTAATAGAATATCACTTAGAAGTGAATCAAAAAATGTGTATTTTATACTTTTGGAATTGAAGTTTTCAATTTACGTATAGGGTACATACCTGAGTGTCCACTCGCACAGTCTGGACATATATGAGAACTTTCGTACAGTGTGAGCTTACTTTTTCGAAATCATCCATGTTAGGGTCACTTGATTGAGCCATTTGTATTCAAGCGCAGCTCGAGCCATTCGTATATCAACATCAACGCAGCTCAAGCTTGGACCCCCTCAGCTTAGTACCAAACTAAATGAAGATGTGCAGCAGTATGCATCATGATACCCCTGCAGCAGAGTGACACCAAGGCCAGCAGATCATAAAATAGTTTTGCACAGCTAACACTCAATCATGTGTTGCCACGTTGATATGCATGCATGTGGTAGTGTCACAGCAATGAGAGACTAAGTCTCTCATTCCTTGTACAGTATCATGTAACTAACATGGTCAGCCATGCAAACTTTGAATCATACCTACCCTATATCAGTATATACTGAATAGTTTGTGTGATTTTTCTGCACTACTCTTATGTAAAGGAGGAATCATGATTTCCTGCACTCTTTCATGGATCAAGACAGTTGCCTTCTACATGCTGATGGAGTTGGTGGACATACAACTTAACATACATTTGCTACACTTTGATCAACATTGCTAACCAATATATACACAAATTTTGCTGGCTGAGAACTATTTATAATATTTTAGTTAATTGGGTTACTTCATAGTTAAGTCACCAGCATTATAAAAAGAGCAGAGTTGATACTGTAGTGCAGTGGCATGATGGTATTTGCCCATGAGTTTCTTTCTCACTTTTTATGAAGAGGAGAAGTTAGAATATTTGTGATTTCAGCCAGAATAACAATCAATCGGGAACCTTATAGAAATAAACCAGTTACGTTGCTGTCCTGAGGAGATAACTAATCATACACATATCATATCCAGCAGTTTTTGTGCACTTCCCATGCCATGTACAGCCCACCTACACCCAATCACACCGGGTAACTTCAGATCTTCGGACTGCCCCAAAAGGCACACACTGTTGTGCTACACAGTATTATATTTCACAGCTGGCCGTTCTGCAATGCTAATTTTCTATGCTACATTCTGTCTTGGCTATAAAAACCATTTGTTGATGGTTGGATAACATGCATAACTACTTTTTGGAGGTATTTTAATACAATAAATGCATAGCATAATTTGTGAAGTTTATGGTGTTTCTATTTTTTTGTGGGGGTAGCAGTGGTTGAACAGTTACTCTGCTCGCCTGCCACCAAGGCAAACTGGGTTTAATCCTACCGCTGGTCTGCGGGTTTTCTCGGGGATCTGCCATCTCCTCCCCCCCTGCATTCCGGTGCTGATTCATTCTCACTGCATTTCACCCTCATCATCAGCTCTCAAGACCACGTTAAAAACTGCCCAAATCTATCCACTCCCACTCTTTTGTTGTGCTTGATAAATTTCTTGCTAATGCTGCATATAATATGAAATTATTTGCATGATTATGAAGACATTTTTTGTAGAAACGGGCATAAAATCTTTCATTGAGGCTATGTTAGTTGTAATGTAAATGTGCATGCACAGTAGCTGCCAAAGGGTTTAAAGTATTATTGAACATCTTTGGTGAATGGAAATGTCATCTTTTGGTGTTTGTCATGTAAAGTGTTGGGCAAACAATGCTGGCTATATGCTTAGCATGGTCACTTTTCCACTGTGAAATGCCAGGTACAATAATGGCATGTTAACTGTCAGAATGGGATGAAACATTGTGAAGTAATTAATAAAATCACATAAACTAAGCTAATAAAAACTGATTGTATAGGATTGCTGATAGTAAGTTGCTTGTTGGTCATAATCCTTTTCAAGTTTTTCTGGAGCCACAGTTGGCATAGCGGCTATAGTGCTCACCTCCCACCAAGGTGAACTTGGTTTGATTCCTGATGGGGTCACCCAAATTTTCACCCCAGAATTTTGCGTATGGGAACCATGCTGGACAATACCGCTGACCATTGGGTTTTCTTGGAGATCTTCCATTTCCTCTCCCCTTGCATTCTGATGCTACTCCATATTTATTTTATTTCACCCTCATTGTCTTGCAATATCTGTGTGGTAAAATCTCCCTAAACGTCTCCTCACTCACGATTTCTGTACTTTTTCCAAAGTTTTAGTTATTGTTATTTTTTGTTGTGAAATTTCTTTGAGTTACTTATTTTAGGTGGGTGATTTTACAGCTTGTTAATTTATATAATTTACTTATTGAAATTGAATGTTTCAGTTCTTAGCTTTTCCATCATTTAAACATTCACTGTGAATTGATGTTTGCCATTTCACATAATTTCTGATGCAGTGTTCCTTCCTCGTTGGGAACCTGGCTGGGTCCATCACCATACAGCCTCTCTATGAGCCTGGGCCAACCAGTGTATTACTCTTCACATGGTGAGAGAGGACAGGTCAAAGATTTTGCAAGCAGATTGATCATAGATGAGCTGAGTCCACTTAACGCAGTCTCTTTCCATCTCTGTTAGCTTTCCACCCAAAAGTGCCAGGTAATTGTACATCCCTTGAAGGGGCAGACCTGCTTTGGTGTTCCCCTCTGTCTACGTATCACTGATGATAGTGGTCAGATCCATAGCTGGATGCTGGCGCTTGAGCATGTAGAGCCCAGGAACCCTGAGACATTCCTCTGTCAGGATCACCTGGGAGAATCTCCTGTTCACTACTAGCTTCCTTCTGCTGCCTAACTGGTGCTCTATCCTACCGGACATTATAGCACCTGCTTAGCTCTAGGATGTACTATGCACAATCCAGCTTGCAGACAACAATGGGAGACACAAAACACAATCACATTACTGGCCCAAGGACATGCGAGCTTAATCTGGTTGCCGCTTTTGTATCCTCATTTGGAACAACCTTTGCCGGGCTCTGAGACTTGCCCCACACAATCCATTGCTCCACTGGCACCAGACATGCAATAGCAGAATCCAACAGACCATTGGCTCCAGGTTCCACAAATAACAGCCATGCATGCTACTAATACCGGGATGCGGAGGCACAAGTCCACTAATTCCCTCCTTATGTCATCCTGGATGGTTGTTATTAGACTACAAGAAGTGCTACACACAATCCAGCACACCAATGGTATCAGGGTGCACAAAGCATGTTCTGGTTGCCCCTGTTGTTGTCCCTGATAATTGCAGAAATTCCCTGTCATACTCCTAGGAGACTGGGTTGGCGTTCCTTCCCTCCTCCCGATGAATGTCACAGAGTCCCCCCAAAATCTTGGGTATCAAGCTGCTCCAAAGGACACCAGTTGCCAGTAAATAGCACTCATTAATACATAGTGTTTCACCTGCTCTCACTCATGTTCTACATGTTAAGTCTCATCTCTGTACCAGAACAGCCTTCCATAGAATTGCAATGTTGGAGTACCAGTAAGCAAACAGTTTCAGCCATATTGTTTGCTAATGCGTTATTGCCGAATAAATGTGTGTAGTCTTCATCAATGAGGCAAAAAAAAATTTTTTATTGATAAAGTAAAAATATTATTTTTAGATTGATAAGTAAAAAGACATTTTTGGCATTGTTTATAAAATAATATTGGTAGGACCACAGGAAATTTTTAGTGGCTAATGACGGATCTGTGTTTGTGCACTGTATACGAGTTTCCACAGTATTAACTCATTTCTAAAATGACTGAATAGTGAATGTGTCCTAGTATCACTTGTGTGTATTTTCAATTTAACCAGTCAACTATTAGCAGCACTGAAACAAGTGTTTATTTTGTACATTAAACTTGCACAATTAACAGCATTTCAGAAGTATATGNTAGCAGCACTGAAACAAGTGTTTATTTTGTACATTAAACTTGCACAATTAACAGCATTTCAGAAGTATATGGACTTTAATAATATTCTGACTATTTAAGTGTCTCATGTCTGAGTCAAGAAATAAGTTTTGAAATAAAATGGTTCCCCTCTACTTGTCATTGTTTCAGAGTGAAGAAACCAGATGAATTCAACCGTCCTAGAATACCGATAGTGGAGCGCAAAATAAAGCGAAGCAAGGTGTTTGTTTCCAAGAAGGNTTTTTTTTTTTTTAATCAGGCATTTTTGTGTCTTTTTGTTATTGTTTCTAACTGGTTGATAGCGACGCTGTGTAGAATGTTTTGTAAATAAAATATTTGTGGATGTTTTAGCAAATTAATTTTCATTTGGTATCTGAAAATTGTTAGCATGTAGTGAAAACGGTGCCAACACTGAATTTGGTTACAGTTACTTTCTGTGCGCCACAGAAGATGCATTTGATTTAATCAAAATAGTCCCTTTTTTTTAGAAAAATATTATTTTAATTAACTTAAGTTCTAGGCATAGTGTTTTTTTGTAAACAGTTTATGTACAGTGGAATCTCATATATGACCATATACAGTGGATTCTTGAAAATTAGTTTTTCAGTGGACCAACAAAAAATTCTAAGCATGCAGGAAAACAATGGATACGGACTTAAATTTTAGACCTGAGAAATATTGTACATAACCTCGAAATGCATGTTATGTTGAAGCAACAGCCTAAAGATATAATTAAAACATTTCATTGATGTCAATTTATGATTAAATATTCACTTTATATTAAAACCTTCAGTTCTTGAAATTGAGTGGAATTTTTTTTGTATCCATTTTAATGTTTTCATCCAGTGTTCCTACGTTGGTCAAGCCATGCTCAATCTCTCACTTAAAATTGCCACAACTTAATTTGCGTCATGTTCGCCAGTCATTACTTGCAGAGTCATTTCCAAACCTCTACAATACTAATCAAACATGCAATTGATAGTTATCAATAGTAATCTCACCCATCAAAATACAGCCACATCTGTAACCTTACACCAATTTCTATTTACATTAACAAGATCATAGATTGGTAGATAGTGTCAGATTGTGTGGTACGTTCGCATTGTCGCTAAATTAAGAGAACAGTAAACCTAAGGAGATGAGTAGTTAATAGAACACAAGAAACTGCTACAGATGTAAACAATACTATTGATATCACCACTTGTACGTTATTCGCATTGTTTTGCATTAACATAGTGTACAAAAAGATTGATGCGCGCAATCTTTGATTAATGTATTGTATGTTTTGAACAGCCGTTGTGGGGAAACAAACGATAGGCAATCATTGAATGCGGTCAGCAATTTGCATTGTTTATATGGGAATTTTGACTGGACCAAAATAAATAAATGAGCAACACTCTAAAATGTAAATAACGAGAACCGATATTCAAAAATCCACTGTATACTCGCATATACACTTCTTTTTCCCAGAATAAAGTTGAAAAGTATTGGGATGCATAGTATGCTCAGGTGGGAAAAATTCAAAGAAAGGGAGGAGCAGTAGTCGTTAACTGTCAGAGAAAGGATGACAATAATGTGTAGCGGAGCATTCTTTTATCCCTCCTCTTGCTTTTTTCCCTTTCTTCATCACTCCTCTCCTGCGTTTCTCTCAGTGCCCCCCAGCAACTATCTCTGCCTGGGACTCCTCTTTAAAAAGCAGTGCTATCTCACTTGTTTACCTTTCCCCTCCCTTGATCAACTCTTGCCGTGTGGTACTCCCTCCAAGCTTTCTTTGTTTGTGGCTAGCGTCACTCTTGTGACCTGGTTGTGGTAATGCATTGCATACATTCTTATGAGGGCGGCCACACAATGTAACTAGCAAAAGCGGCAGGTTTCAAAATGCTACACTGAGCATTTTCGATTTGCGTCAACAAAAACACTTTCCTTCCTTTCTTATGAAGGTGTCCACGCTGGCATTCAAGTTGCTGCTTGTCACGTGGATAGTGTGTTTTTCAGCCAGTCTGGAGCACACAGTAGGCAATGTTATTCATTAATGAAGCTCAAGAGCAACCTCCACTCTGGAATATGAAGCATTGTGATTGTGTAAACCAGTATGTTAAATGAAAGCTCTGGAAGGAAGTTGATGTACCAATAGTGGAAGGGTGGGATAGATAAAGAACAACAAAATGAGCAAGGTAAGGAATATTTATAGTTATAAATAAAATGATTATTCATAGACTGTACATTACGAACATGGATGAATTCCATATTCACTACTCTAATGAAACTATATATGGCTAAGTATGTGTATGCACAAAGGCATCAAGAGTTTTAGCAACAAGATGCATAATCTAGTGGTGATATAATCCCAGTTGACTACAGTAGAACCTTATTGATATAAAATACCCATCACCATTTTCAAAAATAAGGTCATTAAGACAGGTTGGTTGCAATAGATATTTTGGTAAATTTTGGACAGATTTTGACCCACCCCCAACCCCTAATATGAAATTTTGTATGAAGTCCATGTTCAATCCTCTATAGTGTGAAAGTTTTGCGTTTTTGAAAATAAATATAAATTTATTTTAATAGGCATACATCTTCCGAAAAAGATTATATTCTATCCTCCTCTTGACTCCCAAAATGTTAAAAACATCAAGCAGTAGAAGGTTTTAACAAGTATTAAGTCCATGCTCAATTGCATCCACTACGAAAATAACACGTAAAATATAAAATTATTTTAATAGGTAGGCATCTTCTAAAAAAGATGATATCCTGGAGGCGTATATTTAACAACCCCTTGACTCCCAAAATGTTAAAAAATAATCCATGTTCAGTCATCTCTAGCATAAATTCAACATGATTTTTGCGTGGAATATTAATTTAATTTGGTAGTTAGATGTTTTCCGAATAAAATGATACCTCATACGTTTACTTGCCGTCCCAGTCATAAATGTTTAAATATCATGCGGCTACTGAATGTGAAGTCAATTTTCAGTGACTTCTTTTGGGAAAATCGGGGGATTTGTTTTTGACATATTTATTTATTTCGATAGATACAAGTCTTCTGAATAAACTGATATCCTGGAAAGACGTATACATTATGAAACTTCCTTGTCACCAAATAATGTGCAAGCACAAATCACCTGTAACTTGCAGCAAGTGCCGCGTTTGAGTTATTACTGAAGGTTGTAATAAACCCATTTTAATGACCGTATTTATTTGCGCGTGTCAAAAATAACAAGTTTTTAAAATTAAATATTATAATTCACTTTAAAATGTGATGTAGGTGCCAAAAAGATTCAATTGCTGTGAAGTAATACTAGACAAAGGGTTGCTTCACGTGTACTGGTTAAGAGAGGGGAAGGAAATGGTGGCGAGGCGAGGGATGCCACCACCAGCTAACGGTGCTCATTAATAACTTTCCAGGTGCCTACTGACCACGTCCATAAACTGCTTATTTCCCCTGCTCTAAGACTTGTCTACCACAGTTGACTTTACGTGCGATGCGATAAATACTGATCTCCAGGCGCTGACAACTACTCTCATGGATTGCTTGCATGTTCAGTGTTAATTATTTCTACATACACAAGTGTATAAACACTGCAGTGGACATTTTAATACGTCTGCACATATTATTACCATGTTAATCCCTTGGACATGTGATTTTTGCACTACTTGACAAAAATCAAATTCACACATCACTTCAAAACACTTAAACGTGCAAAATATTTTTGTCATTTTTGTAGTGCTGTCTGCAGTGTGTGTTATTAAACCAGTGTTCTATTGTTTCTGCTGTTCACCATAATTCATTACATGGTGCATTTTTATTTATTGAGTAAAACATCGTAGACAAGAGGTGGGAGGTTATGCAAACGGAAGAAAGAAGAAACTACAAAAGGCTTTCAAAAATGCTCACTTTACCATAACAGTCTACATATAGTGCGACAAGGTGTGTGTCTTTCCACTCATTTGGACAAAATCGCAAGTCCGTATAAAAGGTGCAGGTTGTCAACAATCGTTTACAAAATCGAAATTCAAAAAAATATGAGTTAAATAAATTATCCAAAAATGATAAAGAACTAAGAGAAATGCAAATTTTAATAACACAAGTAATAAGCAAAGTGCGGAGGCAAACCGACGAGAGTGCAATGGCAGGATAAACACGTGACAGTAGTTGTGTGTGATAACATCATTCCGCTTGAGGGGTGGAGAGTAGGCGGAGAAGCGGAGTCAGGCTGGCTGGCGGCCTAGGCGAGGTGGTAAGGGCTGTTTTTAATAACGCGACAACTTTTGAAATTACTGCTTATTTTCTACTTTCAGCCAGTTGCCTATCCTTCCACCATATCTCAATGCAAACATTGCCATGTGGCGTATGTTTAATCAGTTGTGTAGAAGTTCACTTTACTTATTTACATAACGCTGCAACATGTGATTATCTACTGTAGTGTACACTGTAAATACGTACACTTAAATTCCAGTAAATAATCTCTCTTGTGAACACCGATGTGATTTTTACTATTTTGAAAGGTTTCAGTTTTTGGCCATCGTAGGAATGAAAATCCCAGAGATAATACTGAGTATTTATACGATCATTATATCAAACAATATGTGTTGAATCGTCATTAAATGATACGAGAATTTTTTTGAATAACATTTATGGACAGAACCAAGGAAAATTGCATGCTTAAATGCTTTTAAAAGATGCATTATTTTAAAGTCAAATATTAGAAAATGCTATTCTCCTGCTGCATACAATTGACAATATTTGTAGACATATCAAAATTCCTACTGATGAGTATGCAACTTAAAACTTAAAGCACAAATAACTCTCAAATTAATCATTTTTTTACACACACACATACAGAGAGAGAGAGAGAGTCATAAAACCTCATTGGCTGAACCAAATTAAAAAAAAACACAGTGGTGATATTTATCGCAAAGTGCAAGTTTATGAAAATCCGCCCAGATGAATTTTTTTACAGGGTCTAGTGCCACAAAAGTTTAGCTTAACATTTCTTACAAGAAAATCACTTTTAGCTTATAATATTAGAACTACATGGATGTGAACGTGATTTTATCAGAAAACTAATAAAACAATACCTAACTGATGGCAATGTGTATATTTCATGAAATAGCATTCACACATTTAATGTAGAATCCAATTTTCATTAGTGAAAATTTAGATATTTAATGGCCACTCAGAATGCATACTGTTTATGTTGGCCAGGACACATTGAAAAGTTCAACAAAATATCAAGGAACTGAGTATACATATTAAAAAGTAGAGCAGAAATGTTCCATATGTAATGTAAAGCAATTGTATAGTGTTATTTGTTAAAAATGAATTAAATATGTACTGAGGTAACAATAACAAATATGATTAAATGCACTCGATCTAAGTTTCTTAGAGTTTAAATTATTATAGCCAACTTAAATTTCATGTAGACGCACTGACCAGGTCAGCATATTAGTGAAATTTTAGACTTCCGGCGACTAGAAACTAAAGCAAAATACCGCAAAAGGAATTTAAAATGTAACACTTCTTTGACAACAGAAACATAGGC